>SEYY01000470.1:306105-328605 GCA_009176605.1 Armadillidium nasatum | reverse complement strand
GTCCTGTAGAAGGTACTACTAAAAGTGATTTCATTCCTGTTAAAAAATTTCATCTTCTGCCAGAGAAACTACCAAACCTTCCTCTTTCCTCAAAGTACTTTACAATCTTCAAGTACTACTCAAGCTCCTATTTAACAAACCTCCCCGCGAACCTCAAAACTACTGATGGTACCCTTACCGTCTTCAAATATCGCCTCAGCCTCTCCGACATGAGTTACTACCTAAGCTCTTTCTCCCTTGACAATTTTTCATCATCTTCACTTATCACCCAAGGACATTACTTTTCAGAAGCAGCACCTAATTTCAAATCTTTTCTAATGTACTTTAACGTCTTCAAATATTATATCAGAACCTCCTACAGGAATTACTGACGAAGGGTTTTAAACATCACCATCATTTCTCTTTTCATTTTTTTTTAATCTCTTTCTCACTTCTCTTCCTGACTTATTTTCTGGAGGGGAATTTTTATAGGTTGTTCCTACCTAGAGTTCGTATCAGGAGTCAAACCAGCGCCTTCAAATCACGTGACTTAATCACCCTACCACGGTAGGTATTCATTTCGTTTATGGCAATGGTTCAGATAAAAAAATCAAATACATTCTAATAGTTGTTTATGTCTCATTGACTTTTGTATCCGATACATCAATTCTTTCTAAACAATAATGATGTGGAGGATAACCGCATCCGCAACATCGAGTGTCTAAAGATGTGGAGGGTAACTGCATCCGAAACGTAAATGGATACACATTATTGCATCCGTGTAATAAAAATTCGCATCCTTTACGTCGATGGGTCTTCAAAAATTAAAGATGGAGTTAAGTATCGATATAATCGATATCGATAATTTTTTTTGGTATCGAGTTTTCAGTATCGGCAATTTTTTTTTTGGTTTTGCTTGGTAAACGTAAAATCCTGCTTGGTATCGATAGTCGGTATCGTGCAGAAACTTGTTAAGTATCGGTATAAATAAAATAAAAACAACCGATATTCAAACATTATAACTGATATCGAAACTCGGTATCGGCAAATGTACTGTATCGGTATCGGTAAAAATTTTTGGTATCGTTCCATTCCTATCTTCAATAATTTACAATTAACCCATTTGTTTGATAATAATAGTAATAATAATAATAATAATAATAATAATAATAATAATAATAATAATAATAATAATAATACTGCCTATACTACTACTACTATTAATAATGAATTATTTTCCCTTACAATATCGGTGTGAGAAAATCTTTTATTAAAGAGAGAAACGTGAGACCCTCTCCCCCTAATTTAACAGGTGTGGGGGTATGGGGGAATAATTCCCCTCTTCTCACCCACCCCTACGAAAGAAAATTTAAAAAAATTTTTTCATTTTATTTTTTAAGTAGAAAGTAAGCCGCCATTTAATTTATTTTTTTTTTTTTTTTTTTTTTTTTTTTTTTTTTAATCAGGAGGTTTAAAACATGGTCTGCGGATCCGAAGCCGCAGTAAGGCTATTTTAAAATGGTTTGCGGATCCGGATCCGGAGCCACAGTCAGGCTATTTTAAAATGGTGGAGTCGCAGCAGCAACTGGAATGAGTTGAACCCCCCCCCCTCCTACTTCCCCCAGCTCCGCAAACATTTAAAAAAAAAAAAAAGTTGTCTTCAAAACTTCAGATCCCAAACATCCGTTTCCGATTCCGCATCCGAACAAAAATATTCAATACGTGAATCCAACTCCGGAGCACACTATAACTAATGATTAATAATGATAAATTCCAAGTAAAAAATTTTTTTTTGTGTGTGTGTGTGTTTTTTCGCGCGCGCGCGCGTGTGTGTACTATAATTTCGGTTTATTAATGCTGGGCGTAGTGTTAAAAAAAATTGGTAAAACCTTAGACTGGTGCTAAGGTTTGTCAAGCTTTTTTATTTAAATATTAATGGAAATTTATGACGAAGGGTGTCTTTAACCCCTTTAATCTCCCCTCCTCTTTTACTGACATGATTTAAGAGGGGTCTCGGGGGGGTGTGTTCTAACTCTTTTCATCTTCCCTCCCCCATTTAATGTCATGAATAACAATACAAAGTTTACTGTAACAAATGAAAAATATTTAAAGATCTTTGGTTACAAAATGCAAGGATTTAGCCAAGGAAGGTTACAAGTGATAGATACCCCCTTAGGATAAGGGGTTGATACCCTTTTGGATAAATGGTCGAACCCTCTTGAATAAGGGATTGAACCCCCTTGGATAAGGGATTGAACTCCCTTGGATAAGGGGTTGATATCTCCTGGATAAAGAAAAATAATAAAATTTGCATAAACTTTAAAGAAATATTGGGCTCATCAACTCCAATAGAGGGGGGGATCTAACCCACCACCTCTCACATTCCCCCCACCCCGGAACAGAAGTAAAAAAAAAAATTTATCACTTGCAGAAAGAAACAGTAAAATGTAAACAGTGATAACAACAGAATGTAATGAGACTGTCAGAAAGTACATTTATAACGAGGTGTTTCCCCTCACTTTCTTTGACAGTAACCCTGTCACCCTTAAATTATTATTATTATTATTATTTTTATTTTCAATGGGGTACTTACCGATAACTTCTTGTTCGAACGAATATTTTTCAGAGAGGATTTGATCTCTTTCTCTCTGAATCTTTTCTTTGGCTAAACGTTCGTTTCTCTGTTCTTCCACTACGCTTTGCATCTCCTGGTCAAACCTGAAAAATAAGAGGGGAAGGGGGGGGTAGGGTGTTAAAATCGCTTATAATAATAATAATAATAATAAAATCTCATGACAAATTAAATCAATAGGATTCTTTCTTATTTCTAAAAACATTATTATTATCATATATTATTATTTTTCCGTCAATTTTTAAGAACAAAAAATTTCCTAAACTTTTATGCGGTTAAAATAATAAATAATCATTTTAATTATTATTATTATTATTATTATTATTATAATAAAAATGCTTATTATTAATGCGATGGCAATAAATCTACGGTATATATTTGGTCATTTCGGAGGGCGAAGCCAGACGATGTTTACGCAAGCCTAAGCCTTTGGGTTTAGGCGTTACTTCAATAACGCTGCTTGTTATTATTATTATTATTATTATTATTATTATTATTATTATTATTATTATTATTATTATTATTAGATAAAAAAAAAACATCAATCTTTTAAAAAAAAAAATTGTTTATATTATGACGAATAAGTAATTATTTACTTTATTTTCTGTGAAGTTTTAAAACTTTAAAAAGAGTGAACTTTTTCTACTCGTTCGCAAGAAAAATTAAATTAGTTCAAAAGGTAAACCTATTTGGACGAGTTCGTTCAGTAACTAGCAAACAATTTAAAAAAAAAGTTCACTGTTTTTAAAGTTTTTAAACTTCACAGAAAATTAGTGAAGAATACGCATCCCATCCTATTCCCGTTCCCCATAGGGTTTGTAGACTAATCAAAAAATTTTTTCTAAAGCACAAACTTCCCATAAGCTCTGTTAGTTCTTAACATTCAAATTAAAAAAAATGACATGGTATTCAGCAGCCACCTCCTACAATTTTAACACCAGTATTTTTATGTTAACAGATAAAATGTAACAAATTCATTGTTTACTTATTAAAATTTTTTAAAAAAATTATTACAAATACAATATTTTCTATGTATAAAATTAAAAAAAAAAAAAAAACTTACTAATAACAACAACGATACTACTAACAGTAATCTGCTATATTTCTATAACTACTATTACTATTACTCCTGCTAATTAAAATAAAATAATAATTTCACTGCACAACTACAATTTAGGTATATTAATTATAACACCTGATATTAGGTAACTTTTATACATGCCAATTTCAAAGTTAGTTCTTAACTTCTGCCTATCACGTCAGGTTTTAGATTAACCACAGACAAAAAAAAAAAAAAAAAAAAAAAAAAAAAAAAAAAAAAAAAAAAAAAACATTTTACTAAACAAGATAACTTCTTTTCATTCCTGTCTTTTTTTATTATCTGTCAGTGTTGATACATTTCTTTCTGTACGACCCTTTAGAATAAAAAATTTCACGACAATGTTTACTGTAAAGGTATCATACAGGTATCTCATTTTCCTTGAAATCGTTCTACATTCACTTTGATAGTCAACATCAATATTTTTTGACTAATTTATTTCTAGATGACCATTTAAATAATGAAGTTTAATAGTCATGGTGCACCTTCACATAATATGGAAATTTTAAATTACATCTTTAAACAAAAAAAATGTAAACTACAACGCCTCTGAATTACAGAATTGTGAATCTTTTTTTAGATTTCTTAACTGAGGACCACTGAGTATAAGAGATTAATGCTCACCATCTTTAAGACTTGGAGAGGTTGCACGTATGTAATTGGAGCTTTTGTTCAAAGCTTATGCAAACTAATCTGTAAGTTCGTGTTTTATTTCTCTATTGAACATTCCTTTTATACTACGAAAACATATCCCTTTCTGAGTTAAATATTAAAGCAATTCTTTTTCTTTATTGTGATAAAATGATAGTTTTGTTACATTATGATCGTGTAATCCTGAAGCTAATAATTCTGCTGACTCATTATAAAGTCTGGAGATACCGACTAAATCATTTGACAGCTAAGGTTGACCGAACGGTTGAGGTGTCGCTGATTGAAAGCTTTTCTTATATTGACATCAAGTTCGTCCTCATCCAGTAATCCTGGATGAGTATTGGAAAAATAAATGTAATTTGAGACTGTAACTGAGAGAGCAATCAGTCTGATTTATTATTAAAAAAAAGTTGTCAATAGTTTTTGGTTCTAGCCATACCATACATACAAACTTCAAAATCAATATCCATTCCACTAGCCACACAAGTTTTACAGACAACGCTAGGAACTTATTACTTATATTGATCATCAAGTTTTTAAATTTTACAATAAGGCCAAATATGTTTTTAATAAAAATAATATCATTGACGATAGTTTTTCATCTTCTGTTTGGGCTGTGTAAAGAACTCACAAAATATAATGCAAAGCATATGGACTATTTTAAAACACTTTCTTTAATAATAATCTGCAACAAACTCTTACTTGCTTACTACTACTACAATAATAATAATAATAATAATAATAATAATAATAATAATAATAATAATAATAATTAAATTTAATTTTGACGGTACAGTGACTAAGTATGTCATAATATGATAATACTTTATTTGATTTTAGAAAATAAATATATAAAAATGGCAAGTGGCAAAAATTGCAGAGTATTATCATTAGTAACACTAATAATAATAATAATAATAATAATAATAATAATAATAATAATAATAACAATAATGATAATAATAATAATTATGATGATGATGATGATAATAATAATAAATAATAATAATTTTGAATTTACACAAAAATTTACTAATTCTTTGTTATTATTATTATTATTAACTTTAGTATATATTTAAGTTAGAACACACTTGTGATACTCTTGCAACCTCTTTTGAAAAATAATTATAGTTTTATGTTAATTTCACTTATAAAGTACATAATTGCGATAATATATATATATATATATATATATATATATATATATATATATATATATATATATATATATATATATATATATATATATATATATATATATATATATATATATATATATATATATATATATATATATATATATATATATATATATATATATATATATATCTGTCATCTCCATGAGTGTGAATTATGAATACCCTTCAGTTAGGGGGTAGGGGGAGGAAGGGGAAGGAGGGGGGGCTAGCACTAACAGGGACATGAGAAGGTTCGTCTTGATGTGGGAAAGGTCCTAAAACCTAACTCTGAGATTGCTTGGATTTTGGGAAAAAGATTTGTTAACTTTTGGGGAAGAATATTCCATTAAGAGGATATTAAATTACCATGCCCTTCAAATGAAGATGGAAGAACGTATGTTAATGACTGTATGATCGGAGGGAAGTTCGATCTCAAATATGAGGACATTGGATATCACGCGTCCTCCAGCTTAAACAACTTAGCTTTCCAATAGCAAATCAAAGCTCTGTATTACCTCGCCTTGTTCAATGACGTATGGGAGTTTGACAAAAAATTATCTAAGAGTGAACCCTTTAAGTTTGTCAACTTTTAGGGTCTTCCAGGACTCTACCGGAGTCTTCTAAAAATTCAACTGATAAGGGTATTACACTCCCTGTCAGGGACGCGGCAGGAGACTCGCTGTCGTTTGAAAATGCTCAAATTGGGAATCGAATCAGTTAATATCGAGGATTTTGTACAAAGGCTACACCTTACTCAGCTAGGCGCCTTAGGTGCAACTAAGAAAGGGTACAAGTAGCTC
Organism: Armadillidium nasatum; assembly: GCA_009176605.1. Lineage (NCBI taxonomy): Eukaryota > Metazoa > Arthropoda > Malacostraca > Isopoda > Armadillidiidae > Armadillidium > Armadillidium nasatum. Next base: position 322,266 of record SEYY01000470.1, on the reverse strand, counting down.
GTGAAAAACGGACATGGTCATTCAAAGAACCGTTAACTGGTCCTTGTGCCTACTGAACAGCGGCAGGCGGAAATGGATCCACTCCAGAAATAGCTCCAAGAAGATACAAGGATTGGGAGCGGTTGAAAGTGAGTAATCACACATATTCTTCTTAGCTATGATGTGAGCGGAACTCAAATAGGGATAGTTTCCAGAACTACTCAGACGAGCTTCTGTCAACGGATCAATTGAAGTTCAAACAGGAGGCAATCCTGGATGTTAATGTGAAATCTAATGGCTACAATATACAATATAGTCAATGGTTCTACAATTAAACCAGGTTGGATGGCTTTTAATTGTGACTTAATTACGGTTCTTCCTGTTCGAGATGTCTCTGAATAATGTTACTCATAATATGGGTACTAGTCAATGAAATGGAGAGTTAGATCGTCTAGAAAAGAAAAGAACTGAGACTACTCTTGTGACCTTTCAGAAAGTCATATTGAAAAAAAGCAGTAACAAGGAAACACCGAGTAGTAAACGATTATTGGATATTAAGTCCAAGGTCTGATTGGTCCTTTCTGAAAAGAACAATAGATACGCTAACTCTAAGTAGGTCTGAAACAAAAGACCTTTGACCATTCTTATGACTGACAATGGACAGATCAAAAAATAAATCTCAAAACAAAATTGGAAAAATTAAGTGACTAATGTTGCTTTTACTGCAAAATAGTAGCGACGGCAGAGCACATTCTATGTAATCGTGAAGATCTAAGATTGCAAAGGGCGGAACTAAAGTCTGAAGACATAAAAAATGAATTTCCTATAATAATTTCAGTTTTCTTTTTCATTTTTTCCTTTGCGAAACGTAAGGTTGGATTCCTAGCAGATCAAGGTAAGGTTGGATCAAGAATTGTAAATAGAGAAAGGGACGCCACAAAAGATCTATGTGGCAGTGACAAGTAACCTTGACAGAGCCAGCTACTCCAGCAGTCTAATCTAATAAATATGAAAGAAATATGCGTAAGCTTATAATAATTAGCATCATAATTTGTAGGTCATTAAATATTATTATTATTATATGAAAATAAATTAATCTTATTTAATTTTATATATATATATATATATATTATATATATATATATATATATATATATATATATATATATATATATATATATATATATATATATATATATATTTATATATTATTATTATTATTATTTGATGTGGTATTTTAATTCATAATAATGGCAAACAAAGAACGTTCCATAAATCTTACCAACAAGAAAAAACAATTTAAACACACGCACTCAAAACTACAACTACCACTACTTACAGAGAGAGACTATACAACACCAATAAGGGCACAATATATAACATTAATTCAAAACTTTAAAATAATGAGGGAAAGGGTAGGATCTTCAGGAAGAATGGGATGGTTCTTTAAGTGTTGAGGGTCTCGTATATATCAAAGCAAATTCGACCTAGACCTAAAGAGGTGTAACGTCGCCAACCAGTTTAGAAATACTTAATTTCAGATTAAAGATTATAAACACATTACCGATATTTAGTCGTGAAACTACTACTAATATAGCAGGTACTACTGCTGTTCCTTTAACTACTATTATTACTTACTTTCTCTGCTTCTTCTCCAGCAGGTTATTTCTTGAAGTTTGCTCCTCCAGAAGGATCTTCATGTCATTCATTTCAGCCTGAAGGCGCTGAGATTTCTTTTTCATTTGCGCCACAACCTGACGCTGCTCGTCTGTTTCTTCATAAGCGTCTGTCACCTACATTATATATATATTATATATATATATATATATATATATATATATATATATATATATATATATATATATATATATATATATATATATATATATATATATATATATTATATATATATATATATATATATATATAATATATATATATATATAATAATATATAATAATAATACATATTCTGCTATTACTATTACTACTACTACTAAATAAAATATCACCTTCTTCTCGAGTTGCTTTTTGAGTACGAGCAACTGATCAAGGTCATCCTCCTGCTGTTGTTTCAGTTGCTTTTTCAGGACTTCGATTTCCCTCATGGCCCATTCGTATTTTCTTTTGTAAAGGGAGGCATCAGATCCTCCTCCTCCTTCTTCGTCGTCTCCGACCACGTCGCCGTTTACTTCGGCGTGTTGGAGCACCTCGTTCCTAAGCGTTAATTTCTCCATCTCCAGTTTGTCGTTGAGGGAAGTCATTCGTTTCACGTCCATCTAAAGCAAAATTAGTAATGATAATAATAATAATAATAATAATAATAATAATAATAATAATAATTTGTAAAATTGGTAAGGTATTGCACATGTTACATATTGAGAATCTATGACAAAAGATATAAAGTTACGATTTAAGGAAAAAATGGATACGTCAGTATTAAGGAAAAACCTTGCAAGTGGAAATATTTTAAGCTAAAACACCTTAGCAGTGAGAGGATCTTCAAAGACAACTTTCCTTCAGGAAGATTTCAGTTTAAAGGTACCTTGTTATCAGGAAGATTTTAGTCTAAAGGTACCTTGTATATCAGGAAGATTTTAGTTTAAGGGTACCTTGCTATCAGGAAGATTTTAAAATCAGACAAACAAATTACTTGCTCCACAATATGAATTTATTTGTCTAGTAAACGCTTTATAGGGCTCAGGAAGCATTCAACTTCACCCATCCTTTATAAAATATCTTGAAGCAAACAAAGTCTGCTGATCAGGTACGTCCTTTGACGGTTCAACACGACTTCACAGTTATAAAATTTACCGGCTCCTACTACATAATTTTAGGACTGCAACTCCAATTACCTTTTATTTGATTGATTTTTTTTTTACCTGCCTTCAGGTTCGGCTACACTCAGTAAATTAAACTTGACCGTGACTCTAGCTCCGAAGTCCACAAAAAATAAATCTTCCTTCTGCTTGCGACTTCAACTCCATAACCATGATATCATCCATACAACCTTGATAAATTAAAAAAAAATTTTTTTTTTTGTCAAAACCATCTCTAAAACTGGAGTGAAAATCATCATTACTGCAACTGTAATAATACATAGCAGCATGTCGGCCCTTTGACTTGGGTCTGAAGATAGTTTTTTACAGACTTTGGTTGGACTACAAGAAATCCCCTGGTCTTTTCCCATCAGAAATGACATACAAAATATGTAAGTTCAAAATGCAGGAACAATATATTCAATCTAATTACCTATAAATACATTTTTGAACACACTTCCCTTCTCACTTTTCCCATATTTCCTGAATGAACTACTTTTAAATGTCGTGTATCTGGGTATGTCGGTTCTTAATAAAGAAGGTAATTGGTGTTGTGTAGGCCCCCTTCCTCAGCCATTATTTTTTACCAGAACTTATTGAAGCGAAAAATGATAAACATCTTTCATAACAGTAGAGTGATAGACCAACGTGTTTGAAAGCGTTGGTTCGATCCCTATAAGGAATTCTAAGGAATAGAAACTTTGAATAAAATTCCCCCTTTTGAATAGGGCAATGCCCGTGAGGTTTGAATTATTAATTTAAAAAAAATTAACCATCCATTTCTCAACCGTGGATGAAACACACCTGCAACTGAGCAACTTCTTCTTCCAGCCTCATCCTCTCCGACTGTTCTGCTTCTATGCGTTCCGAGGCAAGGTGGGCAGTACTATGTTCTTCCGAGAGGTCTGCAGTCACTTCCGTTAACTGTAGAAGATGGGAAAAAAAAGGGGTTAATGAGGTCTGCAGTATGAAGAAAAAGGGTTAATGAGACAACTGAAAAAAGGGGTTAATGAGGTTTGCAGTCACTTCCGTTAACTGCAGGATGAAAAAAAGGGGGTAATGGAGAAACAAATGGTAATAAAGTTAGAAGAAAAAAAAAAGTTAACGTAAGTCCTTACAAATATAGAACAAAATAAAGTATGAAAGTTGAAAAAAAATAAAAAAAAATAAAAAAGTTAAAAAAAAAAAAAAAGTACATAAAGTAAGAAAAAAAGTTAACCAAAAATGAATTTAAACAATTAAGGAAGAAAATTACATAGAATAGCATAAAATGTAAGAAAACTAGGGTAATATAAATAATAATAATAATAATAATAATAATAATTAAATTGTATAAAACTGAAAAAAAAAAAAAATATATATATATATATATATATATATATATATATATATATATATATATATATATATATATATATATATATATATATATATATATATATATATATATATATATATATATATATATATATATATATATATATAAGGGACTATAAGAACCTGGATGACTAAAGGGAGTGGGGATACGTCAAGGGGGGTTCACCTACTCGATTCAAATTTGCCCCTGACAAAGACTTGGCAAAAGACCTTCTCAGAGAATGTTGTGACCTTGTCTTCCTCAATATTCGGTCAGTCTCCGTCAATAGTGCTTCAGTTTCTTCCATGACCCTTTTGGGGGTTGGTGACCTTTCAAACCTGTCCATAAAAGGAGTTATTGACCTTGATCTCGTTTTGTCGATCATATTAATTTCATCGGCGTTTGGGAGAGGCATGAGTGTATCAAAGCGGGATGGGTCATAAATGTCGGTTGATGATAAGCGCGTTGGTGAATTATTCTGTAGTCGTTCCATATCCGAGGCGGATTTTGACAATGCTCGTGATAAACGTTCGTCGGCTTCGCGAATTATTTCGGATACATTTAGTACTTCGGCAGGAATAGAACTGCCTCTTGTAGTTCTTCTGGTTTTCGGTCGCACGCTAAGCTGGTGTTGGTGTGTTAATCCTTCGATTTTGGACATCTCCGGTTGAATGGTTTGAGATTCTTCACCCTTAAGGTAAGGATACAAAATAGTTTCGTTACTTGAATGAGAAGCATTTGAGAAATTTCCATCAGTATCTACTTTATCAGGTTTTCCTTCCATTTCCGCTATTGCTATCTGATCAATCGAAACTGGTTCCTGATCAATCGATGGCTGGTTCCTGAGTAATTTGCACGACAGGGGATTCTAGTGAAGGTGGAATACCTTTAGTATCCTTTGATACCAAAGTCTGAAACAAGTCTGAAACTCTCTGCAGCAAAGAAGTTGGCTTTTGAGGCATCCGAATACTAGGTTGAATCATTTCGCTTGGGCTACGTGACATATCAATAAACTGTTTAACGTAAGGTAAAGAAAGGGGAGGTGCTTCCGTTTCAGTTGTGGCAGAGGTAACACCTATATTCTGCTCAGTACCGTGTGAAGTCGCATTAATACTTTCAGATAAAATCCTGGGTTCATAAACGAACATTTCATCGCTTGATGCTCGGTCTGAGGGAGGAGTTCCAAATGAACCTGTTGAACAACTGTCTTCGAATTTATTAAATGTTTCACCTGACGTTTCGGTAATGTCAATGAACACTTTTGGAAGACTAAGTTGACAATTATCTTCATTAATCAGATCTTTCGCTACTTCATGTTCATCAATACTTGGAGTAAATTTGTTATATTCTCCAAAACTTCCTGGAAGAACTTTCTCTGATTCTACAATATCTATCGAATCTGTCACTGCAGCTAATATATCTCTGGAAGGTAATACCGGAGAACCAGGTAACGATACTTCAGGAATGGGTGTCAATGCCGAGGGTCTGTACATGGGGAGAGATATATCATTTTCACTGCATAAGCTTTTCTCAGACAATATTTGGGTAGGTGGTAATGATTGCATTTCGGTATCTTTCAGCTTCCTCTGCTGGTTTAAGTGCAGAAGAAAGTGACTGGATTTCGGATATAAACGGAATGGATTCTTGAGGAGTGTTCTCAGACTTCACTGTTCCATTACTTTGTTGAATATCACAAGAATTCACAGGTTTCGAAGAAGACCCTAACATGGTAATGTTGTCATGATCAGCAATTGGTGTTTCAGTTTCAAGATCATCCACACTCAGAGTAGATTGCTCAGTTGGTGAGACATCCATTTTCTTTTTTGTTAGAGGTAGGCTCATGTTGTATAATAGGGCCATCTAATGTTTCACTCTTACAAATTTCGGGAGCAACTTCGTTGTGTGATGTAATACTAATGTTAAGATTTGACTCTTGCTTGGATGAATTTATAAGATTCAACTTCTGAACTTGATCTAAATCAATCTGTGATTTAGTACTATCTTCACTGGTATTTGGACGATGAGTCTCTACTTCTACCACTTTATTACTTTGGTTGATATTTGAAGAAAGGGTTCCTTCATTAGATTTTTCCATCACTTGTACATGTAAAACATCCGACTGTTCATTTTCTTTACAAGCCACCTCAGGTTGAATAATGAGGTCTTCTGATGTTTTACTTCTAAGAATTTCATGAGTAAGTTCATTCTGTGAAGTAATACTAATACTAAGGTCCGACTCCTGCTCAGTCGATATTTGTAACATTGTATTTTTCAACTTTATCATTTGGATCACTTTTATCATCTGTGTTTTTCATAATATTTAGGTCTTGAGTCTTCTCTTCAGTTAACTTATCACTTTGGTTGTTGTCTGAAGGGGTTCCTGTATCAGATTTGTTAATCACCAGGTGAATGTAAAACATCTGACTGTTCAATTTCTTTACTTTCTATGAGCAATACTTTGCAATCTTTCTCTTCGGAACACACAATTTCGGAATTGATTGATCCCGAAGTTTCATTTTTAGTTAAAGAACTGTCTTGATTACCAAGTTTTTCTTCAATTTTTTCATTTTTTTCTTTGATAGAATTTTCAAATGAATTTTTCATTTCCGAACTAATATTTTCATTATTTTTCGTTTCAGATTCTTTAGCAAAATCCTGAATTCGATTATCAGTAATATCTTTAATAACTTCACTACCTTTTTCGATAGAATTCTCTTCTGCTTTAGTACCTTCTGAAGGGCTTGTAATAGAACTTTGATTTCCTTCTTCTTTTTTACTTAATGCATGACTCTGGTCCTCTGATGAAATTTCATTTGTCACTTTATTATTATTTTTATTAAAATCCTCATCCTTCCCTACTTCAGAGCTTAATTTTTCAACCGTTTCATCCATTTTAATTTCTACATCAGGTTTTGAATTATTATCTATTTTTATCTCTTCATTCTTATCATCATATCCATTTACTATTTTAATAGGTTTAGATTTTTCTTCATCACTGTCTTTTCTTTTATCATCTGATATCTTTTTAATATCATCAGTCACGGTGTCTTGTTTTGGTAACTCAATTTTACTTTCTTTATTAATTTTAGCTTCTTTTATGTCCTCATTTTTCTCTTCTTTTTCTTGTTTCTTAATTTCTTTTTTATCAATGATTTCTGTTTTCTTCTCTTTTTCCTCATTTTTTGTTGTTTTTTCGCTCTTTTTCTTCTTCGTCTTTTTCATCATCTTTCTTACTTGGTTTCTTTGGTTTACCAAGACCTCCAAACATGCTGATATCAATGCCACCGATATTATTTTTCTTTTCTTTAATAGTCGACTCTGGTGAAAAAGGTTTGCTGTAGGGATTTGACAGTTTTCCAACTACTTTTCCCTTGGATTCTGATTTATCACTGGCAAATGTACCTCCTCCTCCTAACCCCAAAATTTTCTTACTTATACTAATATTCTTTTCAGCGTTCTCATCGGGCTCAAACTTGGTTGTAAGAGCTACCAGTTTTCCACTAATACTTTTTCTTGGAACAGGCCGTAGACCTTTATCGGGAGTTACACTTCGAGATGAAGTAACACTGCTACTCCTGCTTCTTCTTTCATCGCCACCGTCTTTAATTGTTGGGTTTTTATCGCTAGAAACTTTTTTCTTTTTGACTTTCTTTGTAGTTTTGTCTTGAGTTGCAGAGTCTGTAGCTGATTCAGATTGTTTGGAATCTTTGGTTGTTGACCTCAGATTTTGTGCTGTCTAAAGGTATATCAGATTTCTTTGAGTCTTGCTTCAGGTCTGTGGTTGCCTCAACTTGTTTACCTGACACTTCACTCAGCTCTGAGTCACGAGTTGTGGAATTACTTTTCATACTATTTGCTGCTACTTTAGAATTTTTTGGATCATCTTGCTTTATATTGGAGGATATACTTCCAATAACAAATGAAGAATTTTTAGAAGAATCCCTTTGTGTTTCATTTGACTGCTTTTTATCTTCACTTTCCGATCCACCACTGGAAATAATTTCTAAATTTTTCTCTAAAGGCTGAGTAGGAACAGAATTTAGATTCTCTTTTGAAGTTTTCTTGCTACCTTCTTGGCATTTAATACTGCTTGAATTGTTATTCTTTAATACGGATGTCGAAGTGATACGGGAACTTAAAACTGTCGAACTAGCAGTATTAAAAGCTTTAGTTGAAGCGCTAGATGAAGACTGAATTGAAGTAACAGCTGTTGAACTGCTAATACTCGTATTACCAAATGCATTACTATTTTGGGCTGATGAAGATTCATCACTAAATGTTGGGTACGTAATTAAACTCTCAGTCTTATCTGAAGTGGTAATAATAGAAGAATTAACAGTGTCACCTGATGATGACTTTTTATTTCCTGAAGATGATGATATAGTATAATTTGAATTACTTGTATTTTTGGAACTAATTACATTCTTAGATGGCGATGATAAAGTTTTATTTGGTGTTGATAAAGCTGCATTAAAAGTGTGAGTATTATATTTTGAAGCAATTGGAGTTTCAAGTTTATTACTCGAGATTGCAGGGCTTGAACTTTCATTGATTTTATTATTATATATTGATGAATTTGTATTTCCAACGTCATTAGGAATATTTGCATTACTGTTCTTCCCTAAAGGAAACAGCGCCGACCGAAACGGAACAGGACTTCCAGGTCTCTTGTTTCCTAGTTTTCTGGTCGAGTCTGGAGAAGGCTTTGCAAGGGGATATGACTCGTTATTCAAATCAACTTTTGAATCTGAGGTAGTCATAACAGAATCATTTTCAGTTGGAGAAATGGATGTATCACCACAGGTTACTGTCGTCTTCTGTGAATCCCCTGACATAGGGGGTTGTGGTGCAGGATATTTCTTTAATGAAGGATTACGGCGAATTTTTTTCTTTAGACTACCTAAACTGACATCTCCATTTAGACTTGAAGAATCTATGGGAGTATTCAGAGTTGATTCATCAAGGGAGGATCTATTTGTCTCAGAGGATAAACTAAGCAAACTCGCTTCTCGAGATACAGGTGGTGGAGGGGCTGGGTACTTTTTATTTCCCCTTAACCCCTGAGAAGAGGTATTGGTCATTGGTTGTTTATTTCCCATTTTAGTTGAAGGATGAAGTTTATTAACAGCGGGAAGACTGTAACTGTGAATGGGAAACCGATTAGGTATGGAAGGTCCGGAGATAGACCCAACAGGCATAAGTGGGGCTTGGATGACTCCGGCTGGTCTTATTTGCTGCCGCCCGGGGATATGGAAATAACCTGGAAGAGGCTGTACATCAAAGAATTCGTCATCGCTTCCTGAGCTCAGGTCTTCTAACTGAAAAAAAGAAAATATAATAAATTATTAACAATGATACCAAAAAAGCTAATAATTTAAAAGGCCAAATGCATTCTCACCTCTCTTATATATCCATAAACACATTCACTTCTCTTTTACATATATACCAACAAGAATGCATAAAAAAAAACAAGTTCAAGCGAAGTTAATATTTTTATAAATAACAAACATAATTCGGTTTCCTTTAACTAGTTGTATCCACTGTACAAACAATGCATTCGTAGAGCTTAGATGAAGTATAAGAAACATTCAATTAGAAGGAAGCTATAAAATATACATTAAAATACATACATTTTGAACCATACTTATTTTGTGGGTTAGAAGACTTTCGCTCTTTACCATTCATATTCTTAATAGTGGAGGTTGTATTACGTCTTTATGTACATCCACATCTGCTTAACATCTACATTCAAATCTACCATGCAAAAAAAAAAAAATAATAATAATTCACCATCCACAGTAAATTATTATTTAAAAACAGTGAATTTTCGCATTCAAATATTGACAATTTGAATTCATAGATGTCTGAAATATAACATCCTGGTACCTAATCTGGTGTTCTGGTACATACTCTTAGGCATCAAATATATACATACAATGTAAATAAATAAAAATCTATTATTATCATTATTATTTCTATTATATTATTATTATTATTATTTCTATTATTATTATTATTATTATTAGTATTATTATTATTATTATTATTATTATTATAATTGCCAGACTTTAAATAAACAACTTTCAGACAAATATCTCACTAAAAATTAAACATATGGTTATCAGTACCCCTTCAATAAATGGGGGGGGGGGTAAATTAAAAAAAAATTTCCCCCATTTTGAGGAAAGGAGGTGAGGAATTGGAGAGTGTAGAGGGGAGATTTTTTTTTTTCCTTTATAAATTGGAGGGAGATTATTGTTATTTAAAAATATTTTTCAGATGGAAGATGAAGGGATATTTTTGCAAAGGGGGAGCCTGGGGTGATCAGGGGTTGGGTGGGTGGCAAAAAGGAGGTGATAAGGTTAGGGCCCCCCCAAAAAAAGAGTGCTTAACTAACTCTTACCCTTGACGAAGAAATGGAGGGATATTTTTGCAAAGGGGGAGCCTGGGGGTGATCAGGGGTTGGGTGGGTGGCAAAAAGGAGTGATAAGGTTAGGGTCCCCAAAAAAGTGCTTGACTAACTCTTACCCTTGATGAAGAAGCAACCAAAGGTTTTGGGGATTTTCTTTTTAGATTTGCCTTTTTTTTTAATAAAATCCATTTCGAAAAAATATAGTTAGAAAAAAAAAAAAAAAAAAAATTTTTTTTTTTTGTTTATAATAAAAAATAAAAAAACTATTTTATTTTCTATTCAAAAACAAAAAAAAATATTTACAAAAAAATTAAATGAAAAACTTTAATTAAATATTTAAATTGTCCTTGAAAAAAATTTATTTAGAAAAACATTAATATTTATTTAAATCTAAAAAAAAATATAAGAAAAAGATTATCAATTAAAAAAAAAATTCCTAGTTAATAATTAATAATAAAACCTAAGAAAAAATAATAATATATTAATTTATAGTTTAATTATTAAGTAACTTTGAACGAATTTAGTAAAAAATATATATATATATTTTTTAAATTAAATTAAATTCCATACAATAATTAATTGATTTACCCAAGAATAAGATTAATATATAAGATTAATGAGGTGACACAACCCCAGAAACTATTTAATCAAACACACACACACACACCTACACCTACATACACAAACACACACACATTTACGAGAGAAAAATCATCTCAATTCTTAATGAACACTTCAGAAAGTACTAAAATAACTAATAATAAATACTATAAAAAAAATACCATAATTTGACAACCAATCTCAAAAGGTTCCCCCATAAAAAAAAAGGAAGGGGTGAAGTCAAGACCCTGAAGGGGAAGGGGTGGGGATTTGAGGAGTAAGAATGAAATATTTCTTTTATAATACAAAAAGTTTCTTCTTATTGAGATATCATCTAAATATCAAAAAACGTCTATCCCGACTTCTCTCTCTTTTTTTTCCCTTTGAATATAATCTCTCCAACTTTAATTCTTAGTTCTGCTTGCACACATAAAAGGCTTCGCCGTTGTGCTTGAGCTGAATGAATGGACATTAATTAAGTCTCCTTTCTTCATAAACTTCCTTAATAAATAAGGTTCTATACAGTAGAAAACGTAATAAGAATAAGAAATATATATAATTTTTCTTATTAATAAGAATTATTATTATTATTATTTACGTTGAAAACACAACTTCTGTAAAGAATATCTTATAAGCACCCAAGCATATCAATCCTATAACAATAGAAACTAGTAACAATCTGACCAACGTACTATAACTCCCCCCACTCACTCCAAATATTAAGTCCCACCTGAACCATGCTAAGATCGACACCCCACCCATATATATATATATATATATATATATATATATATATATATATATATATATATATATATATATATATATATATATATATATATATATATATATATATATATATATATATATATATATATATATAAAAAAATTAAGTAAATAAATTTTTCTTTAAGACAAAATAAAATAAAAAAAAAAAAAAAAAAAAAAAAAAAAAAAAAAAGAACAAAAAAAAAAAAAATATCAAATTTAGTCTGTGAGATTTAGGGCAGCCAAGAAAATTTTATGCTTTAATACTTTATAGATATTACTATTTTAATAGTATTATAAAAATAACTATCACATTACAATTACACCATTATATCAGTAATACTATTTTTATTTTTAACAGCTTATGAAAGTAACTATCACATCACAGGTACACTACTACTACTATTATTAATATTATTATTATTATTATTATTAAGTAGTTACCAGTGCACTACTGACATCGTTAATTACTATCGCAATATTTTGTGCGGTTCATATCACAACTACCAACCAATTAATCATAGTTATTAATTGAAACTCAAAACACTACCAGCACATAACTATCATTGTAGTTATTGAAACTATAACTATCATAATACTACCAGTGATACTACAAAATACTGTATGTATTAACTTATAACTGCAACTACCACTTTATAAGAGTATAACATTCACTTCTGCATATATTACTGCCCCCTCCTTGAAAAGGGCTATGCCCGTAAGTGGCGGTGTTCTGTAAAAAAAAAAAAAAAAAAAAAAAAAAAAAAAAAAAAACTTATAAGTGACCTACCAGTGACCTAAAGGACTTATGACCATTACTAACATAACATAAATAATTATCATCACTGTTATTACCATAAAAGTAACAACCAGCTAAAGAAATATAAACCTATTTACGTTACCAGTTATTACTACTAATAATAATAATAATATGACAATGTATGTATAAGACTATAATAACTACCTCAATAAATTATTACTACTACTAAAACAACAACAACAACAACAACAACTACCACCACACACTGCTACTACTACAACTATTATTAAACCAACGTTATTATTATTAATACTAACAATTATATTATGGCTCTACTACTACTAAGAAAAATTTTTAAAAAATAAAAAAAAAAAAAAAAAAAAAAAAAAAAAAAAAAAAAAAAAAAAAAAAAAAAAAAAAAAAAAAAAAAAAATTATTATAATTATTATTATTATTATTAAATAAGCAGTATTTTAGCTCAAAATAAAACCTATCTTTATAACCTTACTGTCTTTCAAAATAAAAGTATGACTAGGACAGACACATGTACATAGCTCTTATTATTATTATTACTGTTATTTTTATTATTATTATTATTATTATATTACTACTATTAAAATAAGTGAAGAGGGATTTATAATGAGCTAGACCACTAAAACACAACCACATAACACACTGCCATGACTTGTAATCAAACACACATAAAATGTTCATCTTTTTCTTTTTTTTTTCTTTTTTTCTTTTGGGGTTGCGACGGGGGGTGGGGGGGAAAGGGTACCAAAGAGGGTTGGGAGAGTAGAGGAGAAGAGAGAGAGGGAGAGGACAAAACAAGAGGGAGAAGGGAATAGGGGGGGGGGAGAATGAGAGCCATTACCAAACAGATACAAATTAAATATAAATAATAAAATAATAACAATAAAAAAAATAAATTAAAATAATACTAACGATACTAATAATATAAATAACAATAAAATAAATAATAATAATGAAGAGTGAAATATATATATATATATATATATATATATATATATATATATATATATATATATATATATATATATATATATATATATATATATATATATATATATATATATCTATTATATTATTATTATTATTATTATTATCATTATTATTATTATTATTATTATTATTATTATTATTACTATTTGTAGGGAGCTGTGCCAAGAAGGGCACGGGAGGCGAGGCGACACTCAAACCAGGTATCTTACGTATGCAATTAACGAATAATGCCCCAAAAATGACTGAACAGTGCCATGAATGCTTAATATCTTCAATAACCCCCCTCCCCCCTAAACACACAAACAAATTATATATATATATATATATATATATATATATATATATATATATATATATATATATATATATATATATATATATATATATATATATATATATATAATATATATTATAATATATTAATATTATATATTATTTAAAAATAATATTATAATATATTATTATAATATATATATATATATATATATATATATATATATATATATATATATATATATATATATATATATATATATATATATATATATATATATATATATATATATATATATGTTCTTTCTTTAAGCCCAAGATTTTATATAAATCTCTCCATCTTACTCCTCTTCTTTTGCCCCACCCCTCCTCTTCCTCCTCCCCAAGTCTCCTATCTAGTGGTATAAATGCAGCTTCAAACCGTGCCAGAATGTGGCAGAAAGGGCCATAGTAAACACTGTACTGTGATAGGGCGGCAATAAACTCCGTAACTACGGTAAAAGAGACACTTATTACAGCCGGTGTCTTTTGCATTGTAGAATCAATAAAAGTGGTAATATTCCCCTAAAAATGTTTTTCACTATAAAAAAACTATCCCTTTGCTACCACTACACACACACACACATATATATATATATATACTAAAATACTACCACCGCCACTAACTACAATAACACTATCAATCACCACTGAAAAACTTTAACTATTACACAAAATAACACTGAAAACTTTGCAAAAAAGAAGAACACTTATAACATGGGGTCCTTCACATATTTGGCATCAAGCCTAATACCACCACTACTACTACTAATACTACTAACTAATAATAATAACAATGAAGAACGGTAACCTTATATGACGTCATCAATTACGTCGTGACGTAATAAAACTTTCAATGACGTCATGATCATGACGAATAAATTAAGAAACAATTAATGACGTAATTAATAAATGATCACGTGATAAAAAAAAAAACCTGTTGAGTCAGGAATAAATTAATGGAGGTAAAAAAAAAATGGTCCATTGGCCTATGAAGAAACTACCTTGAAAATTTCCCTTTCTCGAATGGGGCAATGCCCATTAAGGTGTGAAGCTAAATAAAAAGCAATCACTAAATTTTGGGAAGCTTTCGAAGCGTATTTTTAACTTGATGTATCCTATGAGTCAGAGTCAGTCTCTACGAGTCCAAACCTTCAATTCAGAGTCAGAGCAAAAAATCCTTAATTCGGTGTCAGAGTCCGACAACCCAACCAACCCCCCCACCCCACCCCCAATTTGGAATTGGAGATCAAACTTATAATCTGAAGTCCGAACCAAACCTTTAATTCGGTGTCGTAATGAACACACAATCTGGAGTCCTAACACCACCCACCCCCTCTCCCCCAATCTGGAATTGGAATCAAACCCATAATCTGGAATCCCGAGTTCAAACCCTCCAATCTGATCTACAGGAGAACTGGTGAGTAAAATAGAATTTCCTTCAGGATCTTATATCCTTTAATAAAACGAACAAAACTTTACTCAAATGAATGAATATTAATTAAGGGGACTCTTGTAGGCACCTTTAGAGGCCAAATTTGGCCTTCAGGAAAATTTAATCGATAAGGAAAAAAAAAAAATTTGTATATAATATTCAAGATGCTATATTGCATAATACACTGACAATGCCATTGATTTCATCACCTAAAATATATGAAGGAGATTTTTTGACGCTAGTTCTAACTAGATACTTAACGAAAAGAAGAAAAGAATATACCTTTATAAACTACATGCCAATATTTTAAAAGAAAAAAAAAAAATATGACAATGACTCACTGACGTCAAAAAAAAAAAATCAATATAAAACTCTGTATCAAAATGACTGTAACGACATCATATGGTATGAATATCTGCACACACTCGTTTACTGTTATAAAGTTACACCAAGTCAAAAATGACAATTAAGACAATGTTTATTATTTTTATCATTATTATTATTATTAATAAATTAATGAAGAGAGTGGCTTTAATCAAACTCGAAAGGATGGCGTAGGTGCTGTCACAGATGCATTCATACCCGAACGAGCACACACACGCACGCACACACACACAATAAGGTACAAAATATATTCTACTTCAATTTATATACATGGATTAAAATACTACCTTTTAATAATACCTAATAAAAATAA
>SEYY01000470.1:286105-303605 GCA_009176605.1 Armadillidium nasatum | reverse complement strand
TATATATATTTTATTATATATATATATATATATATATATATATATATATATATATATATAATATATATAATATATCTATTTTTTCAATAAATATCACACACACACACACACACACACACACACACACACACATGCACAAATATGCGCTTCCGGCATCAAAAAAATTAACGTAACATAGATGCAAATGAAAATAAACACATGGCGTGGCGTACACACACACAAAAGACATACATACACAGAAAATATATATATATATTTTGTATTTAATCTCTTAAAATAGGTAATGTCTTTAAAGACGGTAATATAAGTACGGTAAAATACATATAAAAAACAGTAAAATAGAACAATGTATATAAACTCCAATAATAATAATAATAATAATAATAATAATAATAATAATAATAATAATAACTATAATTCTTTAAAATTTTGTAGAAAACTATATTACTA
The DNA here is from genome assembly GCA_009176605.1 of Armadillidium nasatum. Lineage (NCBI taxonomy): Eukaryota > Metazoa > Arthropoda > Malacostraca > Isopoda > Armadillidiidae > Armadillidium > Armadillidium nasatum. The sequence continues at coordinate 303,155 of SEYY01000470.1, read as the reverse complement.
CTGCTGCTGTTACTGTTACTATTACTACTACTAATAATAATAATTTCTCAAACTTTATTCAGAGATTAGTACATTTACAAGTTTTCAATTTTACAATTGAAAATTAATTATTATTATTTATAATAATAATAAAAATAATAATAATAATAATAATAATAAATAAAAATAATAATAATATAATAATATAATAATAATATAATAATAATAATAAATAATATTGTGACTGTCCAGTTCCGTGAAAAGGGTCTGCTAGAGGTTTCTTTTCAGCTCCGATGTTTAATTAATACATATATAATATTTTACTTTATTTAAAAATTCAATAAGTTAATAATAAGTTACTACTAAAGTAACATAACTCTAGTAATATTAATGATAATATTTATCATGATAGTAACGATAGTAGAAACTTTAATTATAATATCAATTACTGCAATAATACTACTATTAATAATAATTTTAATAATAATGATGATAATCATTATTATTACTATTATTATTGATAATAACAATCACGATGATACTCATAATAATTATTACTATCATTATTATTCTGATGATGCATATTTATAATTATAATAATAATTACGTATGGATTGAAAAAACTAAAATAAAAATAATAATAATAATAATAATAATAATGATAATAATAATAACGATAATAATAATAATGATAATAATAATAACAATAATAATAATAACAATAATAATAAAATAATTTTACATCACACCACTGGGATTACTGATATTAATAAAAACAATTTTCAACCAACATAGCAATATTTATAATAATAATAATAATAATAATAATAATAATAATAATAATAATAATAATAATAAAAGTCCTCACTTTTTCGTTAGGTTTTGAAGGACTTTATAAATAAATTTATGAAAATTTAATAATTAATAATAATAATAATAATAAATAATAATAATAATATTCTTTATAATTTTTTTTTTAATCTACCAAAGATTATACTACTACTAATAATAATGATAATTAAAAGGTTAGAATTCACTACTACTACTACTAATAATAATAATAATAATTAAAAGGTGAGAATACAAAGATTGAGCTTACCTTGCTAATTTCGGCCGAAGTATCATCTGATTTCTCCTGTCGCAAGATTTGCCATCAAAAACCACAGCATCTTCAAAAGTTCCGTCAAGATCATCAGACGAAGACGCTGAAGAGGAAGAGGAAGAGATTGAGGAACGATGACGGAGGGTTTCCGAATCATCATTAACCATCCGAATGATTTGCCAGTGTCCTTTGTCCTCTCCTGCTCCTGCCGATTTCATGACCCTAGAAAGAATCTGACGGTGCCTTTCGGCTTGTTCCGCAATGGAAGGTTTGGTATAGCTTGAAAAAGTTGGTTCCTGATGGTGCAACTTTCCTTCATTTTCGAGGGTGGGGCTGAATCCTTGCTCTGAAGGAGTTATTTTATCGACACTAAAAAGACGCGGAGGTTTAAGAGGAGCCTTTACGTATGGGGATGTGATCTCCTGCTGGAAGATATCTTTGGAAACAGAAGTCACCTTTTTAATAGAAGAAATCTCCTTAGGAGGGGGAGTTTTACCCTTCAACAATTTCTGAAACCGATCTAGTGAGTGATCACTCTTCTTCAGGAATTTGTCAATTTCTTTCGAGAGATACGACGAAGCAGTTTTTGTCACAGCAGAAGCGGGATCAACGTGAACGTGATTATGAATATACGTCGCCTTGGGCTCAGTCAATCGGAATGTAAAACCAGCGTTTACGACCACCGGGTCGACAACTCCTCCCCTGGGTGGTGATGTAACGGCTCTCGAATACCTATTGGACATGGTCAAGGCTGTATCGACGGAACGACCATCAAAATTACTACTAGTTGGTCTGGATTCAAACCCCGCTGTTGAATAGGACCCATAATGAATATTTACTAAAGGTAGTATCGAAGGGGACCCCCAACCCCTCAAAGGGGAGAATGACGACTCCCTTTCCTTCTTCATGTTAAATGATAATATAAAACACGAAATAAAAACACAAAAAAAATTACACAACAAAATCTTTACAGCAAATAAATACAATCACAGTGCCAATGCCATTTTTAATCTATTATAAAACAATATATACACCTCGGCTCCTCTATGACACACTCCTTGTCTTATGGCACCGTAGAAACAAACTTCTGTGCTCTAAGTGCCTAATGTCATTAGACAAATCGGCTGGCACTCCACCACTAAATATAGTTTCCTAATTTTTTACCCCTTAAAAACAATTTGCAGTATTTACATTATATATATATATATATATATATATATATATATATATATATATATATATATATATATATATATATATATATATATATATATATATATATATATATATATATATATATATATATATATATATATATATAATAAACAGTTCGGTCATATATACAAATATTAAATCAATGGAGAGAGAGAGATAGGGGGGGGGAGGAGGGGGGAGACAGAAGACAGAAAAATAAAGACAAAAAAAAAATAAGTAAATAAAAAAAATGAAATTAAAAAAAAAAAAAAAAAAATTTTTTTTTTTTTTTTTTTATTTATTTAATAAATTATAACTAATAAATAATAAATTAATAAAAAAAAAAAAAAAAAAAAAAAATAAAAATTTAAACTTATTGCAGAAATAAAAATAAATAAATAAAATAAAATGAATTTTATTTAAACTTATTGCAGAAATAAAAATAAAAATAAATAAATAAAATAAAATAAAAATGAATTAATTACCCTTGCTTCCAAACGTTCGTTTTCGTACTTCAAATTTTGACGTTCCGCTTCGATCTTCTCCACCCGAGATTTTAGACCATCTAATTCTTCCTATAATTTATTTAATTAAATGAATAAAAAATTTATAAATTTATTAATTAAAAATAAAAAAATAAATAAATATTTAAAAAAATTTATAAATCAATGAAAATGTTATAACAAAGTGAATCAACCAGGTAACACCACCCCACACATTTTTTTGCGTAAACCAGTGATTATGTATCTTACATGCACTTAACTGGTAAAGTCTGGAACACACTTCCTTTATTTATTTTTTCCCCAATTTCCTTTGACTTACACATCTTCAAACAACCCGTGAATAGGGACATGTCGGTCTTTAATTTGACCATGATTCCGCTATTTTCCCAACTCTGATGGAAAGTAGTAGACCTTTTATCTTAACCCACCATATATATATATATATATATATATATATATATATATATATATATATATATATATATATATATATATATATATATATATATATATATATATATATATATTATATATAAGATCTAGAACTGGCAAAAAACTAAAGAAACCAAGCTAACAATACGCAGCATATTAAATTTAATAAGCTTTATAACCCATATGAAATCAAAACTAACAAATATACAATCATTCAAATATTAACATCGTCGTTGATACTGCAATTGGTCGTATGTGATGAAAATGTAATTTTTGTGTATTGGTGCATATAGATATGGCATAATTAGTCTTCATAAAAGAAATTATCCCTTAAAAGTCAAGGTTAGAGATTTAACAAACGTTTTTTTTCTTATTGTTCCCTCCAAAATTCATAATTTTCTAACATACGCCCTATTGCAATACTGCAATACTGAAGATTTGTATTCTCAAAAGTATGAGTTCGACTCCACCCCACAACTATTGTCACGTGAGAACATGAACAGACAAATCCTTTAGTGAGCGCTACAATTAACTTATATAAATATATAAGTCATATATACATGTCGCATTTATCCTCCATTGAGGAAGGGCAGCGCGACTCGTCTTTTAACACAGTCTCATCCATTTTTTGACTTCAGCCTTAAAGTCTCTACTGATAAAGTCTGTAACACATTTCCTTTGACTTACGCACCTTAAAAAAACCCAAATATCGGTTCATGGCGGCCATTAATCTGGGATTTAAAACTGATTTACCCACTCTGGTGGATTTTTTCCTCTAGAAGAGAATATTAGGAAAAAAATCCAAAAATATTTTATTTTACTTTTTTTAATATATTTTCTTTGTAATAATTGGTCATTTAAATTTAAAATCAACTTACTTGAACAATGACAAATCAACTCGTACAACTCTTCAACTTCAATTTTAATTATTGACTTTCAAATTAGATTTTATAGGACTAGAAATTATAACTTCCTCCCATAAGCACCCCCAAAAAATTTTAAAATATTAAGATTATGGCAGGAGAGAGAAAAAAAACAAAGGGGAGGGTGCGTATCACCACTTGTAACTTCCTCCCATAAGCACCCCCAAAATTCTAATACATTGCGATTATGACAGGAGAGGGGGGAAGGGGGGGGGGCGTATCACCACTCAAGCTTCGTCTTAATCTTCAACGTGATTTTGATACACTCCAAAAATCGAGTCGTGTTTTTCAACACAAAAACAAAAAATTCAACATTGTCCATTGATAAGAGTACAAACTCGGCTTTAGACCAAACTAAATTGGCCAAAGTTGTAAAATTTATTTTAAATGCTCTTCTTTTTCACAAAAAAAAGAAACGGTACACTGGGTCCTAAACAATATAAACAATTTTCTTGATGTCAGACAAGAGAGTTATGTACAAGTGATTGATGAAAAGTAATTGTTCATATACTGCGCAAAAAATAAAGTTAATACTCATTATCACTTTGTATTATGCTTTATAAGAAATTTTAATGGAAAATATCAGCTACTATTCTCAAGATATTAAAATAAATAAGGAACAAATAAGGTACGGCAAACAGTCAATGCTATAATTTGATTTAAAATTTGAAAGTCTCGTAAATAAACTTTTTATACTTGCAAACTTAAAATAATGAATCTGATGCTGATTAAGATGCTTATGATGAATGGAGAGTACTACAAACAGTTGAGCAAACATGAATACGGATATCCGATAAATAATGATAAGAGGTTGTGACATACATCACGAAAAGGTATTCCTTCTACAAACGTCTTTTCACGAAAATTTAAAAATTTTTGTGAAGTATAAGTGAGCAGGGCAGTAATTTGACAGGGGTAGCCATGGGATTGCTCCTGACAAATAATGTTAAGATAGTGTGACACAACATCACTAGAAGTATTCCTTCTACAAATGGTCTTTCACGAAACTAAAATTTTTTTTGTAAAGTATCAGGGAGCAGGGTAGTAATTTGAAAAGGGGTAGCTGTGGGATTACTCTTGGGTTCTCATCCATTTATACGTTACGACGTAGCAGGAATTTATCCCATTAAATTAGGCGGGGAGAGGTTCCCAACAGAGAACGTTAAATTAGTGTAGGTATGTGTTGATCTCTACTAGATCTGCCGTCATTCAAATGCAAAGAATATGGAAAATCCCGCAGCAGGGAAACCAGTGCGACGAGACTGAACAATTCTATGGTGGTGCTCAATTAATCTACTAAAATCAAATGAAAGACTGGGTCAACCTCGGAAAGAGTGGAAATCATTCCAGTGGTCAATTAAATGCCAAAATAATAATAATAAAAAACAACTTTAAACTAATATGGGAACACACACACACACACACACACACCTTGTCAGGGCAGGGTAGAGCTAAAGATTCGTGGATGCACACTAAACATTGTTCTAAAGAGGGGGTCGACACCCCGCGGACCCTTTCCGTTTCTAATTTCAAGGACCACCGTACGTTTAATAATGGAAGCCCGTTCCTCAGAAGCGGGCTGTCCATTTCACTCTTTATTAAGTCCAACTAAACCATTTTGTATACAGGGAAACACTTCTAGTTATCACACAAAATAAGTTTATATATATATATATATATATATATATATATATATATATATATATATATATATATATATATATATATATATATATATATATATATATATATATATATATATATATATATATATATATATATATAATATCACATATACAGAATTAATATTATCACAAAGCACTACTCAATGAATACAATACTTCTCACTTAATTAATATTAAATATCTTTAATAAATAATACTAATTTAAAAATCTATTATTTTTTTTTTTTTTTTTTAATCAATATCAATCAATTTCTATTCACAATTTAAATAAAAAAAACTTTAATAATAATTCTTGTCAATCAAGACGAAAAAAAACCTTCCTTTCTCTAATAACTCACAATAACATCTGCTACTACTATGACTAACAACACTAAAATCATATCTACTACTACTACTAACGAAACGTGAAAGTATCAACGCTAGTTAAAGTAATCAATATTTATGAAATAAAAATAGGAAAAATAAAAGAAAAAATTACACAAGTAGATAGTTTATATAAACTATTGAGTACGTTTGTTTACAAAAAAAAAAAAAAAAAAAAAAAAAAAAAAAAAAAAAAAAAAATCAAGGATATTTAAAACCGCCTCACTGAGGCACCCCTCATCTCCTTCGCTCCGCCCACTTTCCTATTTCATATCAAAAGATGCTCCGCCCATTTCGATAATCGTACCTTCTGCAACATCTCATCTTCATAATCTCATGTAATGCTCAATTTCATTATATATATATATATATATATATATATATATATATATATATATATATATATATATATATATATATATATATATATATATATATATATATATATATATATATATATATATATATATATATATATATATATATATATATATATATATATATATATATTATTGGGATTAGCGAAAATAATATTTTCATTACGTTGGCGGGTTTTAAAGCTTAAAAATACTGGTTTTTATATCTTTATTTATGGTTATGAATAGGGATGGAGTGAAGTATCGGTATCGGTATCGGCATATCGGTATATTTCGGTATCGGCTACAGGAAATATATCGGTATCGGTATAGGTAAATTTTGGTATCGCTCCATCCCTAGTTATGAACTACCTCACTATATTTCTTCCTACAGATAGAAATAGGTCTATAGGTGGGGGAATGGGTGGGGGGAAACAGCTGTGAGCGCTTTTAAAGGCGTGAATTACTAAAACTCATTTAAGGCATAGGGGGGCTACCCTGCCTCTATAGAGAAAATGCTTTTTGTCTAAATGAATCTTGGGGAAATTTTGTCAATAAAAAAATTAAAGAGATAATGTTATTATAACAGGGATTAATTTTAAGAGACTCAAGAGAGTCCTATTATAAAAACAAAAAAACAAAAAAATCCTAACCCCCAAAATGCTATTACAAGAACTCCCAAATAATAACAATACCCCATTTACCCCAAAACAACAAATACGTTTATCAGTTTTTTACCCTAAAGATAAATTTAAAATATATATGAGAATGAAGATGAAAATTCGTCGTTATTTGTCCTACATGAGGCGTGTGAAGAATATGAGAGTAATTACCTTCGTAGATCGAAGTTCCTCCTCTGTCCGATGAACATTTAAAAGGGGCGTAACTCGAATTAAAAGTCTCCACCAAGGCCAATCACGTACGGCAATGAATTTTCGAACATTCTTCTGAATACATCTTATTGCAGTTTCTTGTACCTGTAAGAGAAGGATAATAATTGAAATAAGGTTTTAATACAAGTTTGTTCTTCACAGAGAGAAAACAAGGAAAAAGGAAAAAGGAAAAAGGGGGAAAAGAAAGAAAGTGAAAAAGGAAGAAACTAATAATAAGGTTATAAGTATAAAAGCAAACGATTATTTATGTTAGCATAGATAAAAGTAATTAGAAATTTTTGTTAGAAATGACGTATGTATTAAATGAATTTTAGTTTTACTTTATTTATTTTTATAGGTTTTGAGAGAAATAGAGAGTTTTCTCAGGTCCAACTTAATCATACAAGTTTTTTGTGTTGTTTATTTTGTGTTTGACGATTTATGTAGAAGAGTCAATAAAGTAGAATAATTTAAATAATGTTCTTAATCTTTATATAACCATTAACAGATAATGTATTGTAGATGTGTGCAAATTTATTTATAGTTATTTAATGGTGTGTACTTGAATGAACGTAGTTCTTGCCTTTTAATTATTGTGAATTAAAACCCATATCCCAATTTGATAAAATAAAATTCAGAAGATAAAAGAAATAATTTCAGAGAATAAAAAGGGGAATTCAAGCAAGTTATTGTGCCCTTGAATGTAATCTTGTATAAAGTTTTATAGTATAAGATAATTATCAATAATAATAATAATAATAATAATAATAATAATAATAATAATAATAATAATAATAATAATAATAATATAGATTTACCTTTCTCTTTTTTGCATCCGCCGTCGAGCCAAGACCCCTCTACATACAGCTTGTAGTCTCACGATAGTGTCTGTTAGAACCAAGTCCCTCTGCTCTTCGAGCCGACTAATAGTACCCGTACGGAAGAAGATCTGGTAATATATATATATATATATATATATATATATATATATATATATATATATATATATATATATATATATATATATATATATATATATATATATATATATATATATATATATATATATATATATATATATATATATCATGAAATTTGATAATGTTCTTATGTAAGTATAACTAAATACTTTATTATTGACCTACGATAGCACCGAGTGCCCCTTACCTGGGCATCGTCTTTTTCAATCTACCGAGAATATGTCTCGATAAGCTGGGCAAATGGTATTCCAATCTAAAATACTGTCATCCAACTACATTTAAATCAAATCTAAGTGAGAGTTGTCCATTATTATCACCCGGGAAGGTGGATAATAAAAAGAACTCAAATATCTCGGAACCAAAGTAACAAGTCTGAATTCAATTTAATTTTGTTTTCACCTGTGAGAGACCCAAACGATAAGAGGACGCGTCCAAATCTAAGTGGGGTAATAAGACTTCCGAAGCCTTTCGCTCGTCGCGAATGGGCGGAGTTACCCTAGCCTCCGAAGGTGCTAATACGGAAAACCTCCGGCGAAACTCGGAATACTGAAGGTGTTCTGGGAAGCCCTGTTTGTGAATTCGAAGTGCATCTAATATTTGGCAACCACGTATCTATAAATTGAAAATAATAATATAATAATAAAATAATAATAATAATAATAATAATAATAATTTATGATAATAATAATAAGAACTATCCCAATAAAATACTAAGTTCATAAACAATTTTACATTTAAAAGTATAGTATAAAATTATCATATAACACCAACAGTGCTGTGGAATTATTGGCATATTGATTTTTCCATCTGCAACATAATTTTTCTCACATTTAGTCACCAAAACATTTAACTCCTTACCTGTGATCTGACTAAAGGAATATTTAGAAGTGAATCTTCGAAAGGTTCCGCTTCCTTTGGCGGGAGTTACCTGCTGGGGCCCCTTGACATCGCATAGCCCTGCAGCATGATGTGGCAGTAAACAATGAACGAATTTGAGCCTCGTTCTTCGTAAAGTTTCGACAATACCATCCTGAAGTGAAGAAAAAGAATTTTTATTTATTATAGGGATTTGTGAGGCAGGAAATTTTATTTCAACTCTGGATCCATTTTAAAATATTAGATTCTGATTTCAGAGTCTAGTTATAATATCTTTTTTAACTATTATCTTTAGAAGCTAAGACAAAGGCAAATTTGGAGGTCAATTTGAAAACCGAATTCACGGGATCGTGAAATCAAAAACTGGTCTGAATGGCTTGGGTAAGCTTCCACTTCCAATTAGAGGACTGACTCTACAACCCTGATTTTAAAACAGCATGGCGTGATCTGATCGTATTTTAGTGAAACTAAGGGAATTTTTACCAAACTTGTATCCAAGCTTACGAGCAATTTTTTGTACTTATTTCTTTCTAAACAAAAAAAAATTAATCCACCTAAACTCATATACATTTTACTTTCGGAACTTCCATTTAAAGGATAGTGTCTTTATTAGTGATACACTGTCTAAACTTTAGAGTATGTCTCTTCAAACTCCAGCTTTCCATGCAGTAATCATAATTTATACTAGATCAGGGTTCTCTGCAACAAATACCCTCAAAACTTCTCTACTTAATAGGACATGTGAAATTAAATCACTATAAATTTTAAGAAGGGTGAAAGATATTGCTTTATTAATAATTCATTGATTCCTTTTTTCCGCCAACAGATGAAGACAATTCTATTCTCGCAAATTAACAACATGGGAACCCCATTCTAACACACACGCAATAATAATAATAATTTTCATCTGTTTCTACATGTATTTTACAAACAAATTAAGATATTTTAAGAGTTTTAAATTAACAAAAAATGTCAACACATAAAATAAATGTCTGAATTTTTGTCACCGGATTTGGTGCAAAACAGTGGATAATTTTAAAGGGTTGAAGAAATTAACTTTTTTTCCCTAATTTCAAACCATGATAATACAGACTTCAATTATCAATTGAGGTTTCCCTAATTATGACGGACTTCCTCAAAACGCAATAAAATAAATTGCAATCAAAATAAATAAAATGTAAAAACCTATCATCAAATCTCATATCAATACAATAGAAAAAAGTTAGTTAAAATTTGAAACAAATTTTACAAGATCCAAAAAAAGATATCTAATAATTGTCTCAACTTAACAGTAATATATTATAAATAAAAGGCTGTATTACGAGAATCAGATAAATTTTGGGAATCAATTCTAACATCTGGAAATGGATTGTATGGTACGAGTCTCGCCGATGTCTCCCATTTTAACAACTGCATTAAAATTAAATCTAAATTGTAGCTTAATAGAATACTTTAAAAATAACTCAACACCCTTGTTAAAACTACTACTACTAATAATAATAATACTTACTACAGTAAATTTGACTTGCAAACAGACGCTTTTCCTTTTAATACTGGCAGTGCCTGTAGTGAAAGCCCTTCTTATGGACGAGGCCCTCCTCAAGGACTGACCTCCTTCGATTCCAACTATTGAGCCACTAATAGTATTGCTAACAGGACCTCTTGAGAACACAAACAAACGACTGAGGATTTCCCTATTTAATAAATAATAATAATAATAATAATAATAATAATAATAATAATAATAATAATTAAAGTCGAGTTAGCACTGATATTCTGCAACTAAAAAAAAATGTAATAAAACAAAGTACAAACAACAATAACGAACGATAAAAAGTCATTTAATAAAATTAAGAAGGGTTAGAGGATAGGAGGTGAAGCGGGAACAAAAAGGATTAGGGGTTGGGTGGGGAAGGGTTGTGAAGGTATCAACGAGTAGTCAAAGACTGAATTTCAAAATATTGAAGGGAAAGGGGATGTAAAACATAAAAGAAAACCTACTTATTAGACTCCTGGAGAAGGGTGATTGCGTGTCGTGTAACAGGGTTTTCTCGAGAGGCCTTCAACCACCCTTGTGTATTGTACGTCACAGGGTTCGTGCCTTGAAAATGGTGAAGGATAAAGTGGTCCGATTTGCTTCCTTTTTCTATCAGACTTGAAAATTCTGAAATGTATCAAATTTAGCTTAACAACAACTACTACTACTACTACTACTGCTAATAATAATAATAATACTAATAATAATAATAATAATAACTAATAATAACTTTTTTAAAGTCTGATTCTCTTTAGAAGTAAAAAATTTAAATACATTCCTATACCATTGTAGTCCAACTCAACATCTCTACCAATACTTCACACCAATTGGCGTAGGGTGTGATGTTAGTTTATGAGAATGAGAAACGAAACTTCCATCCATATTTTTATTTATTTATTTTACATATGAAATAATTACTTACCAAGATGATTTTAAACCACATAATTTAGCAAAGAAAAAAAAATAATCTGACAATATACCTAAAGTTCGCATCATATAATTAATCTTCCTTGTTTTTCCGCGCCCTCCCCCTCTCCTAGGTAAAAAAAAAACTAACCTCTATCCCCGTAATGTGTGAACAGCCTTTGCATAAATGAGGAATCAGAAGCCCCAGGGAAAATGGCCTCCTCGTCGAGCAACCACAGCAACCCTCGTCTATCGGCCTCTCTGAGGTCCACTTGAGAGGTCCTAACAACGGAATTGGAGGACGGTTTATCGAGAAGGGAGATTAGAGGCGCCGGTGTACCCAATTCATCTGTGACGTCACTACACTCTATATTTTCCTGAAGAAAAAATGAAGAAGAAAAACATTTCATTAGCAATGGGAAGCACAATCGTAAAATTTTTAAAACAAAATTTTTTTTTTCAATGTCAACAACAAATTTCCTTCGTTTCTCTCCCTTTTGTTTCTTTCAAGGTTTTAACCCCTGTATTGTACTTTCAAGCTTGCTTAAATATTGCAACTAAAGCAACAAATAGCTTCAGCATTCTTATCACCAGTGAATATTCTTAACATTCAATGACACCTTATGCTATCATACCCACTTTTCTCTACCATCAAAAACCCTTAACACTACTAATAACAACACTTTCAGCCACTATCAACTAGTCAGGTTTTTATATACAATAGGGAATATGTTTTAAAATATTTTAAACATATTTATTAAACAAGGTACGAAACGTCTTATTTACATTACCCAATAAACAAGTTTTATATTCAAGAACCTTTATCAATCCCTATAAAAAAAACATATAAACATGCACTTCAAGAGCAATAATAATAATAATAAATAATAATAATAATAATAATAATAATAATAATAATAATAATAATGCTACTATTTCTCAGTTACATAAGACATCTAAATCCTTTCATGTTATCCCTTTTCAACCTGAGATTAAGTACTTAACAAGACATCTTTTCTTGAAGCAACCACATGAAGACATATTATTCTGTGTAGATTTAAATCGTGTATTTTGTATAAAAACAGTTACACGTGTACAAGCGACGATAACCGTATAATTAATAAAGAACGATAATCATTAATCGATATATAGTTAACAAATGTATCAATAATCGAAATAATTACCTGGACATATCGGTCTGTTTGTGCAGTAAAGGTTGCATCGTGGAAGAGCATTTGTAGTCTTTCCTGAGAATAATTATGCCAGAGGTCGGAGAATGTGGAACCAGTTGTTCGGCCACAAGTAGCTGGGTTTTGGAAGCCTGGTGAATCTACGACTAGGATGGAATTACCAGTATGAGCAGGTGTTGATATGCATCTGAAAACAGAAAATAAAATATTCCTTAAAGCAGTTACTACAAAAAAAAAAAAAAAAAAAAAAATTGTTGCTTACAGCAGTTACTAAGACAGATACATATCTTTTTAAAGCGATGGATCACGTCAAAAGAAATTTTAACGATAAAGCAGCTAAATATTTAGCTACATATTTTTTCATTTCTATTTATATGAAAAAAGAAATAAAAATTGAATTTGTCTTCCAGATTTTGTTTTTATCAATAGTAAAGAAGAAGCAAGATACTTCGAGCATCTCTTCAAAGAAAAAATGTAATAAAAAAAGAGATGTTATTTTTTTGTACACAAATCAATTCCCTCTTCTTCCATAGGCTTGATGGAAAAAATTACAACAAACACTATAACAATTTAATAAGCTGGAATAGTAGCAGTAGAATTTAAACCATACAAATACCTATTTCAGCCTGTTAATGAATAATGTAAATGTATATTTGAATGTATATAAAAGAATTGTCTTGAGAAACGTTTACTTTACAAAAATTAAAAAATATTTTACTCATAATTTTGAATCAAAATTTTTAACTCCTCACAATAAACAACAACAACGACAACAACACGAGGATATCCGAAGACCTTCTTAAATACGGTCCTTAAGACACCCGTTTCCCCACTTACCTATTAATTAAAGCCACAATGGCATTGAAAGTTTCTGCATAAAGTCCAGCAGCAATTCCTTCTAAGGCTTCCTGACCGTCAGGTCGTTCCATAGTCCGTTCCGTCGGAGATGGAGACCCGGTCCTGTAATAAATTATCATTATTATTATTCAAAATTAAAAATAAAACACTAAATACAAAAAATTATGAAATTTAAATTAGTGTTACTAGTGAGACATCTTATAAAACTATATTACTAAATAAAAATATTAATATTAATATTATTATTATTATTATTATTATTATTATTATTATTCGTACAAATGAGGATGATAAAGATAATTTTATATAAAAAAATGTGACATATATTATCCAATATTTTTTTTTAAAGCCTAACCTGATTTCCTACTCCCCTCCTCCATAATTAATTTCCTTAAATACCTGTAGGTGTTCCTAGCAACTGATGACGAAGGCACTGAAGTAAAAATTGCTCTTGCAAGTTCCTCTACAGACGTCCCGAGAAGGGAAGCCGCTTTTTGAGCAGGGACAGGATGGGCAAATTGAAACTTATTGCTCGTTCCCACTGAAAAAAAAAAATATTACATTAAATAAATACCAATGCATAAATAAATAAATCATAACTAAATATAAAAAAATAAAAAAATAAATAATTTAAAATATAAATGTAAAAAAAAAAATAATAATTTTGAATATATATTTTAATGTCTATAAAACATCATTAAAATAAACAAAAAATAATAATAATAATAATAATAATAATAATAATAGTTTATAACAGTATAACGAAAATGTTTATTATTATTATTATAGCGGAGGAACTCACACTTTACTGATCCAGCAGTTCCGATATGATAAATAGCGGCAAGGACACTCCATATGGCTTTTTGTTCGTCAGGAGAAACCTTCAGGACATCGAGAGCGGCACGAATTCGAGCCCATGCAATCCCTGCACGCTGTTTATCTTCACTCTATATATATATATATATATATATATATATATATATATATATATATATATATATATATATATATATATATATATATATATATATATATATATATATATATATATATATATATATATATATATATATATATATATATATATATATATATATATATATATTATATATATATAGACAGAGAGAAGAATGAAAGAAGAAGGCCCTTTTTGGTTCTGTCTCTGACAACTCTGAGGTCTCAATTGTTATTAAGAGTAATGAAGAAGAATGTGCATTGAAACTAAGCGCTGTACATTTACAATATAAAGAGAAAAGACATCATTTTGGACATGATTGCTGTACATTTACAATATTAGAGAAAAGACATCATTTTGGACATGATTGCTGTACATTTACAATATTAGAGAAAAGACATCATTTTGGACATGATTGTGTTCTCAGTGTTAGGACGTGAATTATGCTGTTAAAAATGACACAAACACTAATAGGTGTGTCATAGGAGTGTAATGAAAATATTTTAACCATCCAAATACTTCACACATACGAACATAAAAAACAAAACATTAAATAAATTTAGGTATTATTATATCTCCCTCAAACTGATTAACACAAATCAAATAAAATTAAAAGGATTAAGCAATAAATAGTACAATGTTATTAACACTTCAATGATAAAATTATTATTATTATTACTGTGCGCATCATCAGTAAATAATAGCAGTATATCAAAAGACCTAAGTATTACCTACAATATATACTTGCTTCACTCACCCTTTGCAACGGCGTCATAAACAAATTCGGATCCGTCAGGTGATCGAGACCCAGGTAATGCTTTAAGGTCGTCATCCGCGCCCGATAAAAGTTGGTAAAACACGTGGTAATTTGGCTCCCCTGTGGGCCTCTTCGCTACTCTCATTTTCTCCAACATATAAATCTGAAATACAATTATTATTATAGAAATATTACCGTAAATAATAACAGTAACACCATTAGTTGTACTAGTAGAAGTACTTGTAAAGAAGTAATAGCAATAGCATTATTTGTAATTGTAGTAGTATCAGTACTGTACAATTAATGGTTACAGTGACTGTAATAGAAATAGTGCAAGTAGTAGTAGTAGTAGTAGTAGTAGTAGTAGTAGCAGCAGCAATGGTTCACATAACATAAATAAATGGTCGTGTAATAGCGGTAATAGTAGTCCAAAGGTAATTCAAGAAGTGTTTAATCTACTTTCAAGACTGGTTCAAATCGCAACAATAAGAAAGATATAAAAGGAATAAATAAATAAATAAATAAATAAATAAATAAATAAATTAGATAAATAAATAAATAAATTTAATTTTAAAAAAAAAAAAAAAAAAAAAAAAAAAAAAAAAAAAAAAAAAAAATAAATTATAAAAAAATATATTATATTATATATATAAAATATATATATATATATAAAACTTTTAAAAATATATAAAAAAATAATTTAAGAGCACACGTATACAACTTTCATTAGTAACCATAAATAACTTCTACTTTTTTAAAGTAACAATAAGGACAAGAGAATCAGTAACAAGATCTTCATTTGCCAGCGTTGTTTTTACTTCAGATGGTCTTGTTCTTAATTTCAAGCCCAACATAAATATACAATTATTTTTTGTATTTATTTAAAAATATGCATGCCTTAATTTTGTTCAATAATACTAGGTGAAAACTTTTGATTACGTTGTTAATTCTGTCTCTGACCAAGTTTTAAGATAAAAGAGCAAGAGACAACTACTTATGATTTTAATGAGCTTACGATGTATTTGACACATGATTTGCAACAAACCTACAATTTACTGACCACATTAGTTTGTAACTAAAAGATTCAAAAGGTCCATGAAGTATTAACTATTTACTTACTCTATTTAGGATTTAAAGGTATATATATATGACAAGCATTTATAAACACAGGTCACCGCGATCAAGTAGCTGGGCAACTAAAAGTATATCACTTTCAATGTGAATCTGCAAGGTACTTGATCGCAGCAACAAAGTTTGTAGACTCACTTTGAAACTAATGCACTTATGGTCTCCAGATAGCTCTGTAATAGTGACCAAGTCGCCCAACGGAAACGTGGCCAAGAGGTTTGTATCTATAATTTCAATGATACGTAACAACTTCTCCATGAGCTAGTAAGAAACTTTTTTCTTTAGTTTGTAAGCATTACCTAGTAGGAATAGTTTTAACATCTTGAAATATGATAGGTTTTGTGATGTCACTACTCTGAGGTGACCAAACAGTACAGTGATTCAATCAGACTCTGAGGTGACTGAACAGTAAAGTGATTCAATCACATTCTGAGGTGACCAAACAGTACAGTGA
>SEYY01000470.1:263605-281105 GCA_009176605.1 Armadillidium nasatum | reverse complement strand
ATGTATTGAATAAACTATCATACTTTCATTTATAATAATATTTACTTTTCTAAAAGTATATATATATATATATATATAATATATATATATATATATATATATATATATATATATATATATATATATATATATATATATATATATATATATATAATATATTTATAAAAATAAAAAATATATATATATATATATATATATATATATATATATATATATATATATATATATATATATATATATATATATATATATATATATATATATATATATATATATATATATATATATATATATATATATATATATATATATATATATATTATATATATATATATAAGATATATATAGATATATTAGCCAAGTAAGTTGGCAAGACTAAATTATAAAAATTAAAAAAGGTATAAAAATTTCTGAAGAATAAATATATGAGTTTGTTCGAAGGCAAAAGTAACAAAAATTTGCCATATGTTCTGAAAAACCAAAAATTGAAAATGTTCGTACAGAGAAAGTGCTGCTATGGAGGTCGAACAAAACATTTTTTTTGTGTGTGTGTGGTTTTTACTAACTATGAAAAAGGCGTTCAAGACTTGAGGAAAAAACACGAAGGCGGATAAAAAGATATTCCTCCAAGGGTATGGAAATAGATAAAGATTTTTTTTGGGTGTAAAGAAATTTTTATTAGAGATACTGGAACAGTTAAAATATATAATAATATATATCTGTAATACATGTGTATTGAGAGGGTCCTGTATGTTTGCGTGATTCCACACCACATTTTGTTTATCTCAACAGATAAATTATTACGAGAAAAGTCAACCACTTTGGAGAGAGAGAGAGAAAAATTTAGTGATCAAAAACATTTTAATAATATCAGATAAGTTGAAGGTATTCTCTACAAGTGTCTGGCGAAGGAAATTGAAACGTTCAAAACCTACACCCGAGGAGCTTGGTTTGTTAGTTTCAAGAAAAGCTTAAAATATAACGAGGAATTCTTCGGTTTTGCAACAGCCAATGACAAAATCTCGCACACATGACAAATCAAATCGTGTCAAACTGTTCTGACTAGACATGGGGATTTCACGGAAATAAAGTACCATCATTTAAACCATCAGGAGTTCGCAACCTTTCTTTTGCTTGTGGATCCCCTAAGGCCTAACTTTATGTATGTGGACCCCCATAGCTAAAGCTTAGCTCATATGCAGCCCTCCCACCCCCGAAATAACATTTTTAAAATTTGAGAACCCCCTCAAAGATTCTGCGGTTCCCTGGGGGTCCCTAGACAACCTGGGGTGTATGTGGTCCACCATGGGTCCATGGAGATCCGGTTGGGAAACTCGTACGTCACAGAAACGGTAAAAAATACAAACTTTTTTAGTTTATCAAATTTTTTATTGCATTTTAAAACTAAAAACTAAAATTTCTTTCAGAAAAGAACAAAGAACACGAGTTTGTTCAGAAACAAGGAACAAAATTTGGCGTGTGTTCTGAACCAGTGAGGAATGTTCGTTCGTTGAGAAAGTACAAAGGAGAGGTTGTAAGAAGCATTTTTTTTTTTCAACTGTGATTTTACTAACTATAAAAATGGTATTTAGATTGAGGCAATCGATTTATTCGTTGCAACATAAAACATTTCAAAGTGGAATCACGTGACCAAACTGTTTCACAATTCATAACTGCAATCAGCATAATGTAACAAAGGTAACAAGGAGTATATATGTGTGTGTGTGTGATAACTACTTAACTGCGTAATGTAACAAAAGTAACAAGGAGTACATATACCAGCCTAACGGCGTAATGTAACAAAGGAATATATATGTGTGTGTGTGATAATTACCTAAAGGTGTAACCAAGGTAATGAGAGATATACGTGTAATAAATGCATAACGGCGTAATGTAACAAATGTAACAAGGGGATATATATATATATATATATATATATATATATATATATATATATATATATATATATATATATATATATATATATATATATATATATATATATATATATATATATATATATATATATATATATATATATATATATATATATATTGCACAACCATTTATAAAGGTAAGCAAAAATACATAGATTACGTATACTCTTACATACGCAATATCCCGATATCCCCCAATGTTGTCCTATACCCCTCCCCTCCCCAGCCAATGTCCTAACGTCTCCCTCTTCTCCTCCCCCACCACCTCCCACCCTTTGAATTTCTTTCATAATACTTAATTAGTTAAGCCGCATTCCCTTCCTATATATAAACAACAAGGAACTGTAACTTATGGCTTAGCATCACTACCAATAAAAAGGATAATAATAATAATAATAATAATAATAATAATAATAATAATAATAATAATAACTTAAAAAGTAATAATAATTAAAATAATAAGTGAAAATAATAATAATAATAATAATAATAATAATAACAATAATAATTAAAAATAATAATAATTAAAATAATAAGTGAAAATAATAATAATAATAATAATATAATAACAAAAATAATAAAATAATAATAATAATAATAATAATAATAATAATAATAATAATGATGATGATTTAAATATATTAATAATTGTAATTATATCAATAATAATCAATAATAATAATAATAATAATAATAATAATAATAATAATAATAATAATCATAATAGCAATTAAAATACGCATTTTTAAAGTCTATAAACAATAATATTTAATTTTAGTTATTATTATTATTATTATTATTATTATTATTATTATTATTATTATTATTATTATTTTTTTCATTAAAATTTTTGGTGGTTAAAAGTGGTCGAAACGAAAGTGAAGAATTAGAAATCTCATCTCTCTTTCTACTTAGTAATAATAATAATAATAATAATAATAATAATAATAATAATAATAATAATAATAATAATAATAATAATATTATTATTATTATTATTTTATTATTGAACAGTAACTACAAAAATTTAATATATTTGTTCTTGACTTCACAAAGAAATAAAATCAGAAAATAAACGCCCTCTTTTCCCCCCCCTCCCCCATCACGCTCCTACCTCCACCTCCATCCCCCCCCCCTTCACGGTAACTCCCCTCGGAAATAAAAAAATAAAAAAAGTTATCAAATAGTCATTCAAAAGCATAATAATTACCAATTAATTATTATAATATTAAAAGTAAATAAGGTGAATTTTCCTTCTTGAATAGGGCAATACCCGTAAGTTGATAACTTTATAAAATAATAAATAATAATAATTAGGGATGGAGCGATACCAAAATTTTTACCGATACCGATACCTAAAAATTACCCAATACCGATACCCGATACCTAAAAATATGCCGATACTACTACCGATACCGATACTTTACTCTTATCCAAAAAATTTGCCGATACCGATACTGAAAAGGTCGATACCGATACCGATACAGTATCGGAAAATATGCCGATACTTGCCGATACCGATACTTCACTCCATCCCTAATAATAATAAAAAGTAATATAGGATAAATTAAGGATACTTTCCCAATTTTAATAAAGGTTATATTTAGGGGTAATCAGGATAAACATATAGGTAAAATGAATAAAATTTAGGTGCAAATAATAATAATAACCGAAATTATTTTAAACTTTACCTAACCTAATCTAATTGATTCAAGCAGGAACAAGTTTTTACCTAACCAGGTATCTAGTCTGATGATCAATAATAATAATAATAATAATAATAATAATAATAATAATAATAATAATAATAATAATAATAATAATAATAATAATAATAATAATAATTGCTAGTAAATTACAAAAAAACAAACTTAAAAAAAAAACTGAACAAGAGACAGAAATAGACGGAAAATCACTAAGATACTAACATATAAATTTGACAGAACAGATAAATTGACAGATATAGTCATGCAGAAACAAGACATGGTGGACGGATGGATATAAACATTCATACATAACATACATACATACATACATACATAGATGAATACTTGACAGGACAAGACAGAAACAAACAGAGAAAAAGAGAGAAAAAAAAACAAACCCCACCCAAAGGCATCTTAATGAGACACCTGGGAATCTTGAGGGAGATCTGCCTCCCCTGCAGGTCTGGAGGATAGGGGGTTGAGAGTGAGAACAGGGGGGGAGGGAGGAAGGGTCAAATTGTTACTAAAACCTAAACACACACTGACATACAAGTTTAACTGAATATATACATTATATGCATTATACCTTCAGGTACATAATATATATAATATATATATATATTATATATATATATATATATATATATATATATATATATATATATATATATATATATATATATATATATATATATATATATATATATATATATATATACTTTTTTTTTTTTACCTTCTCACCCCCTGACCACCCCATGTTGAGGCGGCCACACTTCGCTAATGAAGCTTCCTGCCGCAGTCGGTCTCGTCCAGAGATCCTTCAAAGAAGTGATGCCCCAGAAGAGTTTGGGGCGAGAGTTGGAAGGACAGCTAAAGAAATGTTTCACGGTCTCCGGGGCCATTCCGCATCTGTACAAGGTGGAGATGCTGCCTGGTTTATTTTTTTTGTGTTTGTAATGTTGTAGGTTTGGGTGGTGCCCGCATCTCAATCTTGCAAGTGAGATTTGTAAGTGTCTTGGGAGGTTGTTGAAGTCGGGGTTTATTTCGGGGGGGGGTCTGTTAAGGATGTTGTTTGGAGGTCTGTTGATCATGTATGAATGTGTTAGTTGAGTGTGTATATGTTTGGTTGTTGTGGTATTGGGGGGAGGAGGGGGGATGTGATTTAGGATCTGTTTGTAAAAGGCGCCGGTGGACGATGGAGGCTGTGTTAGTCTTTGTGGGGTAGGTTGGAGGAGAGTATTGTGACATGGGTGTGTGGGTAGGCGTGTTTTTGCGTAAAATTGGGTGCCTATCATTTCGAGGTGATTCCTTATAGGTAGTATCTTGGTTTCGTTGTGTAGGTGTTGTTGAGGGGTTGTGCGTGTGCAGCCGGTAATGGTGCGAAGGGCTTTATTTTGCGTTATTTGGAGTGTCGTTAAGTTTTGGTCGGAGAGCAGAGGGTGCCAGACAGGGGAGGCATAGTTGATGGTGGGGCGTATAAATTGTTTGTAGATTGCAATTGAGGTTTGTATGTTGTTGTGTATGTCAGTGTTGGCCACTGTTTTGAGGATGTTGAGTTTTCTGTTGCGGCTGTGGTGGTATTTTGAATGTGTTTGGAGAAAGTGAGGTGAGTGTCAAATGTTAGGCAGAATATATATATATATATATAATATATATATATATATATATATATATATATATATATATATATATATATATATAATATATATATATATATATATATATAATATATATATATATATATATATATATATATATAGAACACGGAAAACTGGAATAGATCTAACATCCGAATACATACCCATAATAATTCATACACTCCAACCAAACAAGCTTGCCCCAGGAAAACGAACCACATACACAAACCACATAAAAGAAAACTGATCAAACTACACTGACTACATAAAAATACACTTAAAAAAAAACCAGACATAACACACTAACTCTCTAAACTCAGTCATCAACACGCTCATCCAAGATAATACAAAAAATGTATCCAACACACACACACACACATGCCTGCTCAAGGAATACATGAAACACTATTAACTCTTCCACAACCTCAGAAATTGGTAACCTATTTAATCAAAGTTACAAATTATGACACCACACAAAACCCACGCTGCAAAGCTCACTACACTACGCTCTAAAAGACTACACCAAAACTCTTCCCCTCCTCAAAACAACACTGAAAAATACTAGCACAACATTACTCATACAACACATACAAACCAACACATAATTTAGGAGAATCATTAGACAGTTGACGGACAGACAGACATACACGTTTCGGACAACTCTCCCCCCCCTCCCCCAACTTTATCACCACTCAAGACACTACTCTATGAAAATCAAATCACTCAAATATCCTCAGGCCCAGACAAAATCTCTAACTTACACAGATTTTTAGTTTTAGGACCTTCTACCACCACTTACAGTACCTAACCAAAACATACAATAAATCATGGATGAGAAATATGAAAAAAAAACATTAAATTTACACGCTAAAACCTAAGAAAGACTTGAGCTTTGTTTTCTTATAACATCTAATCTCCTTTCCTTACACTCTTCCAATCATACAAATAAAACCACTCATATTACACTCCCCTTACATTCAAAATGGTTCAAAAAGTCACCTTCTCCCTCACCACCAAGTAAAGCTAGATAATTTAACAGCAAATTTCTGAAAGATTCTCAGTCTCACTTAGACTAATACTTCATTCACCCTCTGAACTCATATTCTCTATGAAACCAATTCTGGAAACCACAAAATATTTAACATATTCTTTCACTACATGTTATTAACGAGTCTCCCACCTTCACATTAGAACACAGGCTTAACTACACATCTACAACATGGTCCCCTGCCACACCCATTCAAACATAGAAAAACTACAAAATTCTACCAGCTCTTGCGCTTCGAACCATAACAAGTTAACTAAACCCATACTTCAATCCAATATTCAATCAATATATATATATGAGATCACCTTGATATGCTAAGCATATATTTTTATTCCAACACCAGAAACCCATTACACCCTTGTGACTACAAAATCCGGATCATTTAACAAATCACATTATATTTCCACCCATCTCAAAAAAAACAAACAAACTGTAATGCAGCAGTATTTTCAAAACCACTCCACCTCGTGCATTCATTACCTCACTAAAACATTAATCAGGCAAAAATTATTTCAACAGTCGGCAACCAAATAGCAACACACGATATACCAAAATTACCGAAACAATCCACCACGCTA
This sequence comes from Armadillidium nasatum, assembly GCA_009176605.1. Classification (NCBI taxonomy): domain Eukaryota; kingdom Metazoa; phylum Arthropoda; class Malacostraca; order Isopoda; family Armadillidiidae; genus Armadillidium; species Armadillidium nasatum. The sequence continues at coordinate 274,199 of SEYY01000470.1, read as the reverse complement.
ATTCCAAATCACACACTAGCTGGATTGAGGAAAGGACATGATCCCCAAACTTACAATCATACAAACAATTCAAAATACGAAAAAAAACATCACAAACTAGAATTTGACAACAAGAACATGAAACTATATAGTATATATAACACCTCCTTAGAAAATTACATTAAAATATACATTTAACATTCAAAATATACATTCAACACAAAACATAACTTCATGTCACCTCTAAGAGACCTGCGGTTACAACCGACGGTCGATGCAGATTAACTAACTATACAGTGGTCCTTCAAACAAGGATGAACCAAAGAGCAAAAAGCATATATATATATATATATATATATATATATATATATATATATATATATATATATATATATATATATATATATATATATATATATATATATATATATATATATATATATATATATATATATACACAATACATACAGCCACATATCTTTATGTGTATTAATATAAATGAATAAAACAAGTGTGTGTGTGTGTGTGTGAGTGTGTGTGTGTGTGTGTGTGTGAGCGCGCGCGTACAGGCGTGCGTGTATATGTGATTAAACGAAAAGTGTGCGCGCGTTGGCAAGCCATCAAAATCTATCTTAAGAGAGAAGTATTATATATTATTATTATTTTTATCATTATTATTATTATTATTATTATTATTATTATTATTATTATTATTATTAATGTAGGATAACGGTTATATTATTTTTTTTATCATACAATGCAATTAAAAAACGTGATTAGAATATATATATATATATATATATATATATATATATATATATATATATATATATATATATATATATATATATATATATATATATATATATATATATATATATATATATATATATATATAGTAATAAATATTATTCCCAACTATTATTATTATTATTATTATTTCTGATAACGCATAATCATAAAAAACAAATTTGGTTCCTTACCCCCCCCCACCCCTCCCTTTTTTTTTATTGGGTTCCAGAACCCCCCACCCCTCCTTCCCCAAAACTCAAGTCATTCAAACCCATTGTCGAAATCCCGAGGGAGGAGGACGCTTGACATTTTAATTCTATTATTATTATCAAGATAAGCCCAACGAAAATAATAATAATAATAATAATAATAATAATATAATAATAATAATAATAAATAATAATAATTTTTTTTTTTATAAAAACCATCATACACCATTCAAAGATAATAAATAATAAAAACGCTATATATATATATATATATATAATATATATATATATATATATATATATATATATATATATATATATATATATATATTATATATATATATATATATATATATATATATATATATATATATATAATAATAATAATAATAATAATAATAATAATAATAATAATAATAATAATAATCTATTAAAAGAATACCTTCTCCGAGTAGATGGCGAGGGGCGTCGTCGGGTTGATGATGACCATTGCCGCGCCTGCGTAAGTATGTATGAGGTTTGACCCGTAACGTTGACGGAGGGAGTGAAGGATTGAAGATTCATTCAAATACCGAAGGTGGGACAAGTCTTCTCTCCTGTCGAAGGATGGTGGGTTCGCCTGTAGAAGAAGAAAAAAAAGAAATAATTAGTAATGGAACGATTAATCATCATCGTCAGAATCGATATATTTTAAATATTGTCATCGTCAATTTTATGCCGATTATTTTGACGATTAATTTACATATATTGTTTTAAATATCTATGCTCCACCTTCTTCTGTTGAGATTGAAAGACTGTTAAGAAGTGGAAGGGTCAAGTAGGCACTCCAAGACGAAATTAAATTTCCTCAGAAACTGGAGTCAAGGTTGTTCCTGTATCACAATTTAAAGAGTTCTTAAATTTAAAGTATTAGAATTTTTGCATGTCTGTCCATGTTCTAACATATTAATATTTTTAAAAATTAATGTTCTGAAGATACTGTAGAATGTCCCACTCGCTCTGGGCCCCAAATATGCGCTTATGATATCATGAAACTGGTCATAAGTTTATAAATTTGTATACGAACATCTTCAACGAGTTCGTAAATCATTTGGATGACGAGGAACTCCGTACTGGCCAATTTCAGCAGGAAGGCGTCACTTGCCACACGACCAACGTCAGCATATACGAAATTGAGTCTTTCTTTGAAGTTCAGGTAATTTCCAATGTAATTTGGCAACCAAGGTCACCTGACTTTACCCCGGCAGGATTTATACCTATGGGGCATACTGAAAGGAAAAGTATATCGCAACAAGCCACCTACTCCCCGTACAACTGAAAGACAACAATCGGCAGGTATTTGACGCTGTGCAGGTATGAGTAGTAAGGATAGCACTTTCAGGGGTGCCAGATTTTGCTACCTCGGAAAAATCTAGCAACCTAAGCCTAAATCAAAATCCCGTTAGGGTCAGGTTGCCATATTTTTTCGAGGTAACTAAATCTGGCACCCCCCGAAAGTGCGTCCTATACTACTACTACTACTGGTATGCCATGATGCTAATAAACGATCACTTTCAATACTTGTCGTGATGTTAGCACGATTGATATCTTAAAATGAACAAATATATCTGGGATCGAAAACGAGTGGGGCACCCTGTATTATATACTATATATTAAAATTACTTGTATTTACACAATGAATAAAAAATAAAGAAAATACAATTTCATTTTTTTAAAAAATATTATTATTATTATTATGTTAAATTTATTAAAATAGTGAAAATCTCTCAAAAATATACTTCTTCATCGTCAAAAAATTCTTAATCGTCCCATCACTAAAAAAAATAATCAATCACAAAATGGCAACCGTAGACTCAACCTCAAAATAAGAGTTAACCAACTGCATAACATTATTATTATTATTATTATTATTATTATTATTATTATTATAACCTCGTAACCTCAAAAAAAGTTAATTAACTATATGACAGCAACCATTTTATTATTATTATTATTGTTTTTTTTTATAGGACCTCATTACTTACTGTAAGAACCCTTTTCAATATTATAGTAACTTGGCAACTATATATTATATAAATCTATCAACCTTGTTATATTCACTAAGCAACTTTATTTTATGTATTATTTACATATTTTTTTTAAAAATTATCGAGAAAAAAACTCACTTTCTACTTTATACTTAAATAAATAAGAAAAATTTTGCCCTTCCTTGTTTTTCCCATAATATCATTAAATGTTAAATAACCTAATCTATAACAATTTATAGGTATCAAAAACGATTCTTCTAAACCCAAACACAAGAAGAAGAAAGAAGAAAAAGAATAAATAAGAAGAAGAAGAAGAAGAAGAAGAAGAAGAAGAAGAAATAAGGAAGAAGAAGAAGAAGAAGAAATAAGAAGAAGAAGAAGAAGAAGAAAGAAGAAGAAGAAGAAATAAGGAAGAAAAAGAAATAAGAAGAAGAAAAATAAGGAAGAAGAAGAAGAATAAGAAGAAGAAATAAGGAAGAAAAAGAATAAATAAGAAGAAGAAGAAGAAGAAGAAGAAATAAAGAAGAAGAAGAAGAAATAAAGAAGAAAAAGAAAAAGAAATAAGGAAGAAGAAGAAGAAGAAGAAATATGGAAGAAAAAGGAGAAGAAATAAAGAAAAAGAAATAAGGACGAAGAAGGAAGAAGAAGAAAAAGAAAAAGTAGAAATAAGGAAGAATAGAGAAGAAGAAATAAGGAAGAAAAAGTAGAAATAAGGAAGAAGAAATAGAGAAGAAATAAGGAAGAAGAAATAAAGAAGAAAAAGAAGAAATAAGGAGGAAGAAGAAGAAGAATTTGCCTTAGGTTAACCTAAATAAAACCCCATTTTGGGATGTTTCCCGTGAGTGAGTGTATATGTGTGAGTGTGAGTGTGAGTGTTAGTGCAAGTGTGTGTGTGTGTGCGTGTATGTGTGTGTGTAGATGTGTGTGTGTGTGAGTGTGTGTGTGTGTGTGTGTGTTTTAGAAGACATTAATTATAAAAGAATCTGTGCTCCAATAATCTAGAGGTACTTTTTAATTAAAAATATTTTACCAGAGACAGAATATTGTTTTCTCTATAAATGAAATGTACTTAGGGATGCTACTATTACTATTAATGATAATAATAATATTATTAAAGTATTTGCTGTTGCTTAGACTCAACCTTATAATTATTAATATTATTGTAATAATGGTTGTAGTGATGATATTATTATTATTATTATTATTATTATTATTATTATTATTATTATTATTATTATTATTATGGTATTATTATTATTATTATTATTATTATTATTATTATATTTTGAATTGATTCAAGGTTACATTAGTTTAATATCTTTTATTCAATTAGCAGTTTTACGTATTTAGAGCCTGTTTTGATGTTAGTTAACTGAATTTAAAAAAAAAAAAAAAAAAAAAAAAAATTTATTTAAATTTTTTTTTTTTTTTTTATTTTTAATAATAATAATAATAATAATAATAATAATAATAATAATAATAATAATAATAATAATAATAATAATAATAATCTGGTGTTTAGGATAAGACTGTATTGAAAATGAAATTCCAGGAGTTTAAGCCTGAACTTGAGAATGAGATGGATTTTGATGTTGATGTGTTGGTTTCAGTCTACTATCAATACAGGTAGCTCTGTGAACCTAACTCTTGTAGGTATGGGTTTGAGGGCGATAGATTGTGGGGTAAAGGTTGTGGATTTTATTTTAAAACACCTTATCTCTTTTGGTAGGCAAAGGCTGGAGGCCCACAAATTTCTACCAGATTGTGAAATTTTCCCGAAGAAAGTCTAGTTAAAGGCTGACAGGTCCCGCTACACGGTGTTTGAAGCTGTGCAAGTCAATGGTAGTTGGGAAAATGGAATAAGAGAGCGTTTTCCAAATTTTAACATTAAAGATTGAGCATAGAGGTTGAATCTGGGCTCAGAGAGTTTAACAGAAAAATAATAAAACTAATGAAAGACGTGTTGAGTGAGCCCTTCTCAATGGAGGAGATATGCGAATGGAGAATTCAGAAGAGCAATGTCGATAGTATATAGAGTGGCGCAACAATTCAACGGGCACAAAGAAGCAGGAGAGAGTTATAGAGTACGAAACAGTTGATTAAGAAAACCCTAAACAACATTTTCAAAGACAGCTGTACAAGTGAAACTACTCCAAATGTATGAAGTATACTCAATACATGGGTGAACAACACCCCTAAAAAGAGCCAGGGCCTGGGGTGGCGTGAATAAATTTTTGAAGGAGCTTCATAAAAATCTCTATAGTAAATTTATGCTTGTTTATTTGTATCAATTGTTTAATATTTCAACTGAATAAATAAATTAATATATAATTTTAAATATATATATATATTATAATACATAATTTTATACTTCATTTTAAACCTTTTGTGTACTTGTATATTTATCGTCTAAAAGTATCTTAGCAATAAAATCCATTAGCTATAGTCAAAAACATATATATACAATAGGGGAAAAAAACAAGAAAAAAACCTGTTTTATTTATTTAAAAAAAAAAAAAAGTATAAAAACAAACGTGTTTTTTTGCATCACTGTTTATTTATATACAAAGTCTTAGCGTTAAAAATTTCTATACAGCAAAATTGAATAATCTCAGAAGAAAGTTGTAGTAGTAGTAGTAGTAGTAGTAGTAGTAGTATTAAGTGGTAGTGACAGTGTGGTACTAATAGTAGTAGTAGTAGTATTAAGTGGTAGTGACGGTGTAGTACTAACAGTAGTAGTATTAAGTGTTAGTGACAGTGTGGTACTAATAGTAGTAGTGTGGTACTATATAGTAGTAGTAGTAGTATTAAGTGGTAGTGACGGTGTAGTACTAATAGTAGTAGTATTAAGTGGTAGTGACGGTGTGGTACTAATAGTAGTAGTAGTAGTAGCAGCAAAGTAGGTGATTCAGACACACCTGTAATTTACATTTAAACAAATAAGAAACTAACGAAACTAGAGAAGAAAAAAAAAAAAGAGTAGAGTGAAATATAGAACGACCGGAAAGGAAATCAAAGAGAAAGATAAATACCGGAAGAGGGGAATTTAGAAATCATAACTTTGTGCCAGACTCTACAGAAGACTTTCGAAGAGCAGAGGACCAAGAGTCATAGAATAGAAAAAAATAACCAGTGAAACGTTCCTTACACTGCAAAAAAAAAAAAAAAAAAAAAAAAAAAAAAAAAAAAAATTGTCCTAACGAATCTTTGGACAAGTGGCAAAAATGTCACAACAATTTTTTTTCAGTTATTTTTTCCTTATTAGAAAAATAAATCGGTGAAGTGACTTTTTGTGCCCCCTCCTTGAAAAAGGCTCTGCCCGTGAGTGGTGGCGTTCTGTATAATAAAAAAAAAAAAAAAAAAAAAAAAATGCTTAACAATAAGAGGGTTGAGGCTGTAATAGAGGAAATGGATTTCAGTTTTTCAATCAAATGATGAACTTGGAGAAAGTAGAGGAAGAATGTTAGGAACTTTACATTAAGGTGGAGTCTAGGGCTTTTTTGATTTGTCAGATTTCCTCATCTCACTAATTCTCTCCAATTTCTTTATTTATTAAAAATGGGAGGCAATCTTAAAATGTTTATTTAAGATTATTTTGAAACATTTTCAAAAACTTTTTATATTTGTTGTTATCAAATACATTAATTAAAGGACACATCATACGTCTGGCAGGCTTACAGGTATAAAAGTATATCGTACAGTTGATAAGCAACAAATTCTTCATTTTACTAATAATTTATATATATATATTTTTTTTTTAATCAAATACAAAATGATTATCATAATCAATTATAAATTACTGATAATGTTTTTTATTTATATTTTATTTTAAAAATATTTTAACACTATTCTGAGTGATCTCTGTTTACATTAAGGATAATATACTAAAATTCTCAAAAGGCTGCCAAAAGCAACTTCACAAAATTTTAACGAAATCTTAATTTTTTTTGGAAAGAATTTTTTCTTTTGCTTAAGCTTTTCATTAGACTAGAAGCTCAAAAAACTTTATTAATTTCATAATGGCATAACATCCTTCCTTGTTAAGGGATGGAGCGATACCAAAAATTTTACCGATACCGATACCGATACCTAACCAAATATGCCGATACTACTACCGATACCGATACCGATGCTTTACTCTTATCCAAAAATTTTGCCGATACCGATACCGTATCGGAAAATATGCCGATACTTGCCGATACCGATACCGATACCACTACTTCACTCCATCCCTATTCCTTGTTGTTTTCTTATATTTTATTTTCTTTAATTAAAAAGTTTCTTCATACTTTTTTCTTGTTATTAAAATCTCTACCGGGAATATTCCCTATACCTGCACCACACTTCCTAGCATCAAAGTAAATATATATTAAATAATAAAAATCGAATAGCAGTTTTGACTGCAGTAATATATGACGTAGCCATTTGTTCCTCAAATTCAAATGATGGTAAAAGTTCTACAGAAAGCGCGACTTTGATGATGATAGTGACGTCATTAAAAAAAAAAAAGTTGCAAAGTTTGCTGGATTATTAAATTATTTGACGAAATCACAGTCAAAATTTCTTTATAAAAATAACTGGTTAACCTTTAATGTATTAAAAGTAGATATTAATTATTTCATCAATTTAACCCCAAATTTTAGACATCGAAAAATTAATCGGAGAAATTGAGGAATGTTAAACCGATCCTGATTTAAGACTGATTTTTCATTAATGACCTTCTCTCTGTTACTTCATCTCCAATCCACTCCAATACCGATGACTCCACCCTTGATTACTCTTTTCAATTTGAAAGGCACCCCTCCCAACAGAAGTTAATAGACGTAAGGAGGGTAGCCTTGAAGCAACTAACCTCTGATCTATCTCGCATTTCAAATTGGGGCAGAGAAAACATGGTCGTTTCCAATGCCACCAAAAACTCAATTCCTCCATCTACTAGGTACAACCTTCCACACAACTATTATATCTTCTTCAAAAACACACAACTCAAACCTTTATTTCTCCTAATATTATTGGTGTTCCTTTTTCTCGTGATCTTTATTGGAAAGATCACATTACTTCTCTTTCTAAACAAACTTCTAAGAGGTTGGGTGTTCTGAGGAGTCTTCGTGAATTTTTTAAACCACCCCAGTTGCTTGTTCTTTATAGGGAGGGGTGTTGTTCGCTCCTGTATGGAGTACGCATCACACATCTTGGGTGGTTCTACTCATGCAGCTCTCCTAGAGAAGGTGGAGTCTAGGGCTTTTCGTCTTATCAACTCTTCTACTCTCACAAATTCTCTCCAGTCTCTTTCTGCCTGTCGAATTATTGCAACAGTTTCTCTATACCATCGCTATTACAATGGACACTGCTCTTCTGAACTCTCTTGTCGCATACCTCCTCCTTTGAGAAGAGCTCGTGCGACACGTCTTTCCACACAGTCTCATCCTTTCTCCGTCCAACTCTCTTACCCAAGGCTAACCGCTATGCTCAATCTTACATGTACTCTACTGGTAAAGTCTGGAACACACTCCCTTCATCTATTTTCCCAACTTCCTATGACTTACACACCTTCAAAAGTCGTGTATCAGGACATGTCAGCCTTTAATCTGACCAGGTTCCCGATTTTCTCCTTACTCTGGTGGAAATTTGGTAGGTTTCTGACCTTTGCCCACCAGAGGTGAAAAAAAAACTGCCGATTTTAGATCCCAATAGTTATTCCAATTTCTTGTCTCCATCATTATACATAATTGTTACAAGAGAAACAAATGAGTAAGGTTACAGAAATACAGTAGGAAGAAAGATACATGGAAAAAAAGATATATTGAATTGTAAAATAAAAACACAGGGAAACATAGATTTAAAGGGTACAATGAAAAAATATTTACAAAATTCAATGAGTACAAGGTTTACACAGGTTACAAGGGTCACATGAGTTGCAAGGTATAGGTCACCAGGATTTACATGGGTAAGAAGGTCACAAGGATTACATAGTTATAGGGGTCACAAGGGTTAAAAGGTAGGTGAAAAACCTGTTTTTAGTTACTTAAATAGATTTTAACTTGACATATAAAAATGAACATAATAATAATAATAATAATAATAATAAATATGATGATGATGATAATAATAATAATAAAGTTTATTGAGGGCTACTGCTAATATATTTGAAATGATCTTACCTTCTCAACATCATCCTCATCCACCACGATAATATCACCGCTATGCTCCAATTGCAACCGAATTCTTCCCTCAGGGAGAGAGGACGAACTTCCCCCCTCCCCATCTTCCCCTTCGTCACCGCCAACATCGGGGAGTTTTCGACCGGCGCAAAATCCGCCCCGGTGGACCAACCACAGCCGTTCAGAGTCCAGCCACGCTTGTGTTTTGGCAACCTCTTCCTCCGATCGCGCCTGAAAATAAATAAATAAATAAAAAGATATTAAAAATCATGTACCCGGACAAAAGTATTATTATTATTATTATTATTATTATTATTATTATTATTATTATTATTATTGAAGATGTATTTATTTATTTGGATTCTTTGTGGCATGTATCGATGATTTGAGTAAGCACTAAATGGCAAGTTTTATTTTTTTTTTTTATAAAGAATCATTATACACAAACATTTCCACATGTGAAGCAGTATTTTGCTGAACATGATTTTTGATTCCACAGGTAACTTCCACGATTTCTCGAAACGCGAATTTAAATATTTTTTTTCCCCCGTTTGGATAAAAACTATACATTATTTTTTCCTTTACCTACAAAACAAATTACCTGAAAATGGTTTTTCCACTTAATACAACTGACCAATGCTTTATTTATTTCATTCTGAGACCCGATGATTGGAGAATTGTCTCCGAAAATTCAAATCAGATTTCTATAAGAAATATTCGGATGATGTTTTAAAAAAAATTTTTTTTTCCAGATCAATATAAAGTTCCCCCACCCATTTTTAAAATTTTCTTAATGCCTAACTTCCAAACATAAATTTCACTGTGGAGAAAGAAACGTTGACTACTTCACTATTTTTGAATTTGTAAATATTACGATATTCTTTCCGGGGTAGTACGCAGGGCAGAACCATTTTCATATTTGGGTCTTAAAATTTTTATTGACACATCCCTTCGATTAACAATGCAACAACATAAAGTTTAATAAATAGAGATCAACACCTCTCCTCATCGAATTTTAATGTGGCATAATGAATCCAATTTTTAATTAGGTGTTCCAACTGCAGCCTTTGACCTAATTCCTCAACTCCAGGCATCATTAATTCCTTTTTGAAAGAAAACATTCATAACCCTAACTTTGTATTTAGTTTCTAAGGAGATATATGCCAATTTAATTTAATATAATGAATCATACTTATTATAAATAATATCCAAGATTTATCTTATATTTTCTTCCATCATTTTCTTCAGCATAAAATTCTCACCAGGTTTCAGGATTGGAACATTCCTTAACCACAAAGACAAGATTCCCTCTGGTCTCAGATTAGCTGTAATTTATAAATTTACTGTGGCCTTTGTAAATTAGTCTATGGGAGGAAGCACTATGGGCCAATTCAACCAGAATCTGTGAGCATAGATAAATTTCTGT
>SEYY01000470.1:238605-258605 GCA_009176605.1 Armadillidium nasatum | reverse complement strand
GTTCAAAATACATTCAAAAAAGACCACCATCGAAAACTTTTCTTGCTCCACAGTGAAAATGTTGAAAATAACTATACGGTGTTTCCTATATTTGAAAATAATAATAATAATAATAATAATAATAATAATAATAATAATAATAATAATAATAATAATAATAATAATAATAATGTATTTATATCCGAGCATCATCCAATAATTTCTTTCATATACGGCTGACACAACCTACGTACAAAAGGTTCTCGTGACTCATTATCAAGTAATTACAAGCCCCCCCCCAAACCCCTCACCCCAATACCTTTTTCGCCCCCCATTCAGTTGGAGAGGGGGGGAGGGGGTCACTTATGCCCTACTTGTCAAAAATGACCAAGTAAATGACAACCTAATCATAACGTGTCATTTGTCATTATATATATATATATATATATATATATATATATATATATATATATATATATATATATATATATATATATATATATATATATATATATATATATATATATATATATATATATATATATATATATATATATAATATATATAAAAAAATATTATATATATAAGTTTATTAAAATATTCAGTTATATATATATATATATATATATATATATATATATATATATATATATATATATATATATATATATATATATATATATATATATATATATATATATATATATATATATATATATATATATATATATATATATATATATATATATATATATATATATATATATTATATATAATATATATAATATTATAGAATATTATTCTACCAATCACAGTAGTAGTAGTAGTAGTAGCAGCGATAATAATAATAATAATAATAATAATAATAATAATAATAATAATAAATAATAATAATTAATTAATAATAATAATAATAAAAATAATATTGAAAAGTTAGTAGGAGGAGAAGTAGGAGCGACAAGAGGTAGCAGAAGCCTCGCAGCCTCCTATTCCTCCTCCTCAACCGCAACCAATTCAACCACCACCACCACCAACGCCAACCACAACAACCGTCACCACCATTTATTGAGGGGGAGGGTCCATGATGATGTTGTTGTTGTTGTTGTTGCCGCATCCACAATGAAAGAGTGGGGCTCATTTCTGAAAAGGAAGAAATAGGAAAGAAAGAAGAACAGAAATAGGGACGTCGTATACCCTCATCCCTCCGTCACAAATATCTCTATATCCGCATCCGCATCCGCCAGTCAGACATCTTTATCTACATCCGAGTTTTAAGTCAGATGTCTCTATCTACTTTGTAAAATATAAGATCAGTATTGTGTATTTATATTCGTAATGGGAGGTGTAAGCCATCCGAATGCCAGAAATCTGGCATATATATATATATATATATATATATATATATATATATATATATATATATATATATATATATATATATATATATATATATATATATATATATATATATATATATATATATATATATATATATATATATATATATATATATACTAGCTATCTATATCACTCTCTGAAGCACTATAATGAAATAATTTATTAATAACACTCCTTCCCTTTCCCCCACCTCTTTGAGCACGGCAAGCCGAGGGGAGAGGGGAATTAAATGATGAGGGAGAAACACCAGAAGGGGGAATGGGATTCCAAAATGAAGGGATGGCTTCTTTTACACAAGCGGGCACACCATTCGTATCGTCAGTAGTTAGATGCGAAAACAAATTAACAGATGGGTATTGGGACGCATTATTCGTGGCATAGGGGTCAGTGAAAATAGACACAAATGGGTATAAAATATAATTCGCAGGTGTTCTGGGAACCCACAACGATTCACTCTCTGAAGAGGACGTGAAGGAAGAGGAAGATGAGGACCAGGGAGGAGGAGAAGACTTGGAAGTCAAGGAGGTGCCTGTACAAGACTCATGGCTTACAGGAGGAGATATTTGCAACACTGAAGAAGCATGAAATAACTTTTCCCTTCCCAAGCATAAGCCCGAGTTAGTTTTAGCGCCCGGACAATGTTCTGGTGGTTGATTAATTGAGGAGTGGAGGAGCTCAGGACAAGACGTTGAACTTCCAAACAAGTAAAAAGGGTTAAAGGAGTTGGCGGAGGTACACAACAGGCAGACACACTTCGTACAAGCACCACTTACGCCTCTTGTTAGCCACGTTCGGTGTTCTGGAAGCACCTTGGGGTGGGGACTCGTTAAACTCTTGTCATTACCTTCTGCTCTTCCAAGATAATCTGTCCTTCCTCCTGATGGTACAGTCGTTCCATGGATAATTTCTTTCGATTTTTCATTGACGAGATTCTTTGTTTTTTTGGTGAGGTTGCGTAAAAACTTTGTGGGTATAGGAGGGGAGCTGCTCTGTTTCAAGGTTGGATCTGAGGTTGGGTTCTGATTGGGAGGATGATAAGGTTTCTCTATTCTTCCTATAATTTCGATGTGATCCGCAGCATTCTGAATTAAGAGGGATTTCCTGGGAGGGACTGGGGGTGGAGTCCTATTAGAAGACTGGTGAAGACTCGAAGGATCGTGAGAGTTGATAATCTTTAAATTATCATCCACACGTATAGATGAAGGTATTTCTCCGTGCTCCTCATCGGAAGTCAAAATACATAATGCTGGACTGGCGTAAAACTCCCCAGATCCATATGTATCATCACCATCGTTCAAAGAAGAACCTTGAACTTGTCCAGTTCGAACATTGTAACTTCCTGACATGCTGGAAGAATCTAACTCCTTTTCCTTTATAGATAAACCATCAACTTCACAGGATGGGGAATTACTGAGATTTTTACCTCTAGGGGAAGATGACGGAGGAACTGGTCCCAAATACTTAGCAGCCTTACGAAAACTACTTTTGAAAGCAGAGACTAAACTTATATCCCGCTTTTTTCTGCAACTTTGGTCTATATCCTCCTGTATAGGATCTTCATGAGAAATTGGGGATTCCCTTGCAGAATAAGTGCCCTCTGTAGACACAGGTAGCAAAAACGACCCATCAACGTAATGTGAGGAACTATTTTCTTTACTACTAGAATAAAATTCATCTTCATCATCGTCATCGTCGTCTTCAAAGATGAAGAAAAGGTAATCCTTTCCAACGGGACGTTTGTGATTTAAAAGAGATTCTAAACCATAACAATCGAACAAGGAGAACTCGCTTTCGGAATCCTCTTTCCAGATAACACCATCGCAAAGGTCTTCCCCTACTAAATGACCTGAAGATGTAAGATCAGTATCAATACGTGATTCAGAGTAAAGACTGTAGGAGCCATAGGTCTCATCCTCTTCCTCGATTTCTCTTCCTTCTATTAGTGAAGTTTCTTCTTCTAGCTCATCGTCAATATAACTTATACCTTCAGATATCTTTTCGATACCGTAACTGTCTTCAATGACAATGGAAGGAGGAGTTTCTTCGGTCACAACAACAGGAATTTGATCATTAATTGTATCGGGAGAAAGCTTTGTAACTGAAAAGCCACTCTCCTGTTTACCAGAAATTTGTTTCCCATCTAAAGAACGACACTTTCTTTCTCCACGTTTCCCACGATGACGACGTTTTAACAATACTTAAATTATTCGAGTTAACAGAATCGCTAAACGTCCGTTGACGCTCTCGTGTCGCTCCAACGTCTTCATCAACATCTACATTGTCTCCCAATACGTCTACTTCGTTCTTCAGAAGACTCAAATGCTTTGTCTTAAGCAAATCAACAGGAGGATAGACCTCCGGTAATGAAAAGGAACGAAGGACATCAATATCTTCTTGCCGTAGACGAAGGAGACCAACAGAGGAGGTATTACGATCCTTAGAAGTGGTTTTAACACCAAGTTTGGAAGACGATTCGATGGCACCTTTTCTCTCTTCCTCCACCTCCCCTTCTGAAGAAACACCCCCTCCCAACTCCCTCTCAAATTTCTTCAGTTTCTCCTCCAGGCGCCTCATCTCAACATCCATATTCTCAAAGTCATCCTCGTCAGTGTCGTAGCACATTGGTTCATCATCTTCACTGTCTGGGGCGTTGACCTCCATGAGAGCGTGCCAATGTGGAGTTACTTCGTCATCATCTTCAAGAGGAAACAAGTCTCTTCGGGCCACTGGACCTTCGCTTGAATTATAAGGTACTTTTTCGGCTCCAGCGAGAGAAGGAGAAACTGACGTTAATAACTCGTAAACACCTTCAGAATGTTTAAAGGACGAGGAACGGGTTTCATCTTCGGGTTTAGAGACATCTGGGACGACGGTACTTTCAGTGAAATAAGGAGGGCAGATATGAGCAACCAGCAGATGTCGACGATAAAGTGCCAATGTCACTGCTCTTGGGAACTACAGTGCCTGAAGATACGTACTCTGGAATATTACAAAAGAGATTAGAATCATGTATAAATTTATAATCATACTTATTATTATTATTATATGACCATTTAAAGTAGACTACAACAAGGATAACAAATAACCACTATCTAACTGCAATAACCATCCCAAGAACAACAGTCGCTCCCGTAACAGCCAAAATAAATGCATCAATTCACATGAATAAAAATAACAGCCACCATGACCTACACGAGCTGCCAAAACTTACACCGCCATAAAGGCAGCAGCAACAACAATAACAATAATAACGCAATATAACAACAGTAGAAACAAGAACAGTGACAAGAAATAATAGTAATAACAATAGCAACACAACAAAATTTAACAATAACAGGAACAACAAAATAAAAACAAGAACAGCAAAAACGTAACAACAATAATAACTTTAAGAACATAGTAACAACAACGATAACACATTAACAAATAACGGTTACAGGAGCAACAACATAGTAACAAGAACAGTAAAAACAACGAAAAAACAATAATAATATCGACAACAATTAACAGTGACAACAACAAAAACACCACCACTACCACCACCAACGCCATCACCAACAATACCAATACAATGACCACCACCACTAACAACATCAACAACGCCATCACCATCCCACCAACACCATCACCATCACCACCATCAACAACAACAACAACAACATCTACAGCAACCCATTGAGTAACATACTCTTAATTTCTAATTCTATTTACATAAGCAACCTTTTTAGTTTTATATATTTCCTCAATAATAATAATAATAATAATAATAATAATAATAATAATAATAATAAATATCGATTCAAAATTAGTGACAAATACATAAATAAATAAATAAATAAATAAATAAATAAATAAATAAGTAAAATAAGTAAATAAATAAAATAAAATAAAAAATATAAACATAAAAAATAAATAAATATAAATATTAAATTACTAATAAATAAATAAAAATAAATAAGACAATGAAAGATATCAATTATAAAAAAAAAAAAATTTGTCCGTCCAAAACATCTACTAAAATATATGCATTCGTAAAAACAAAAACAAAAACAAAAACAACAAAAACACCTCATAAATTTAAATCAGACAAATTGTGCGTGCGCGCGCACGCACAAACACACACACACACACACACACACACACACACACACACACACACACACACACACACACACACACAGAGGCAAAGACGCAGTATGATAAAAGCTTCGCCTACTTTGCCAAATACAATTAACAATTCTTCAAAACCAAAGACGAGCGCTAACGTGACGAAATCCAACAAAAAGAGATACAACAACAACAACAACAACAACAACAAAATTGATGGAAGAAATTCATAAACAAAATAAAAGATAAAGAGGAAAGAAAGAAAGAGAGAAAGAAAAAAGAAGAAATTAAGATGATGATGAAAATATTGAACAAGAAGAAAAAGAATCGGAAAGAACAATAAAAAAGAGAAGAGAAGAGAAGAGTAATTAGGATGAATAATAAGAAGAACGATGAAGAAGAAATTCGGATGAGGAACAATGAAATAGAATAGAGAAGAAATGATGATGAGAATGATGGTGAAAAAGAAGAAATTAGGATGAAGAAGAAGAAAATGAAGTATGAAGAAGAAATTAGGATGCAGAAGAAGAAATTTGAAAGAAATATAAGAAGAAATTAGAACAAAGAACAAGAAGAAATTGGGATGAAAAGGAAGAATAAATTTAGATGAAAAAAAAAAAAAAAAAAAAAAAAAAAAAAAAAAAAAAAAAAAAATTTAGAAGAGATTAGGATGAAGAAGAAATTAGAATACGAAAAAATTATGATGAAGAAGAAATTAGGAAGAAGAAGAATAAAACAGGATGAAGGGAAAGAAGAAGATAAAAATTAAGATAAAGAAGAAGAAATAAAGATGATGATGATGATGAAGAAGAAATTAGGATGATGATGATGAAGAAAAAGAAATTAGGATAAAGAAGAAAATAATGATGAAGAAGAAGAACAAGAAATTAGGATACAAAAAAAGGAAATTAGAATGAAGAAAAAGAAGGAAAAATTAGGTTGAATTAGAAGAGGAAGAAATTAGGATGAAGAAGAAGAAAAAGGAGATGATGAAGAAGAAATTAGGATGAAAATGAAAAAGAAATTAAAATGAAGAAGAAGAAAACAAAAGAAATTAATATGATGATGAAGTAGATAAAGAAAAAGTACAAAAAGAAGACGAAGAAAAAAAATAAAAAGAAGCGAAAATGAAAAAGAAGAAATTAGGATGATTAAAAAAAAAAAATGAGGGAGAGAGGTGGAAATAAAAATAAAGAGAAAAAAAAGAAGAGAAATTAGAATGATGATTAAGAAGAAATTAGGATGAAGAAGAAAAAAAATTAGGATGAAAAAGAATAAAATAGTATAGAGAAGAAATTAGGATGAAGAAGAAATTAGGGTACTAGGAAGAAATTAGGATGATGATGAAGAAGAACAGAAAAAAAAAGAAGAACAAAATCAAGAACAAGTACAAAAAGAAGAAAAATAAGGGAAGAAGAAATTAAGATGAAAAAGAAAAGAACAAGAAGATCAAGAAGAAGAACAATTAAAAATTAGGACGATGAAGAAATTAGGATGCTGAAGAAGAAGAAATTAGGATGAAGAAAAAAAAATTAGGATGAAGATGGAGAAGAAGAATTTTAAATGAAGAAGAAATTAGGGTGATGAATAAGTAGAAGAAATTAGGATGAAGAAAAAGAAATTAGGATGATGAAGAAAAAGAAAAAAATTAGGATGAAGATGGAGAAGAAGAATTTTAAATGAAGAAATTAAATTAGGATGATGAAGTAGAAGAAATTAGGATGAAGAAAAAGAAAAAAAATTATGATGATGAAGAAGAAGAAGAATTTAAAATGAAGAAGAAATTAGGATGATGAAGAATTAGGATGAAGAAAAAGAAAAAATTTGGAAGAAGAAAAAATTAGGATAAAAAGAATAAAATAGGATGAAGAAGAAATTAGGATGAAGAAGAAAAATAGAATTAGGATAATGATGATGAAGTAGATAAAGAGCAAGTACAAAAAGAACAAGAAAACGAGGTGGAAATAAAAATAAAGAAAAAGAACAAAAAAAAGGAAAAAAATTAGAATGAAAGAAAAAATAGGATGAAGAAGAAATTACGATACGAAGAAGAAAATGAAGAAAAAAATAGGACGATGATGATGAAGGAGAAGAAAGAGAGAAGAAATAAGAATAAAGAAAGAATAAGAAGAAATTAAGATGAAAAGGGAGACATTTAGAAAAAGAAGAAAAATATATTAGGAAGAAGAACAAAGAAAGAAATAAACAAAATCAAGAACAAATACAAAAAGAAGAAAAATGAGGGAAGAAAAAGAAGAAGAAATTAGAATTAAAAAAGAACAAGATCAAGAAGAATTAAAAATTAGAATGAAGAAGAAATTAGGAAGAAGAAGAAGAAGAAGAAGAAGAAGAAGAAAAAAAAAAAAAAAAAAAAAAAAAAAAAAAAAAAAAAAAAAAAAAAAAAAAAAAAAAAAAAAAAAAAAAAAAAAAAAAAAAAAAAAAAAAAAAAAAAATAAAAAAAAAGAAGAAAAGAACAAGAAATTAGAATGGACAAGAAGAAAAAATTAGGATGAAGAAGAAGAAGAAGAAGAACAACAACAACAAAATCAAGAACAAGTAGAAAAACAGGGAAAAATAAAGAAAAAACAAAAAAGAAGAAAGAAAGAAGAGCTGAATAAAAAAGAAAATAAAGAAAGGAGAAACATGGAAAATATGAAATATGTTGAAAGAAGGAAGACGAAGGTGAAAAAAAGAAGAAGAAAGAAGAAGGTAGAGAGAAAAAAAAGCAAGAAGCGAAAGGGGGGATATATATATATATATATATATATATATATATATATATATATATATATATATATATATATATATATATATATATATATATATATATATATATATATATATATAGAGAGAGAGAGAGAGAGAGAGAGAGAGAGAGAGAGAGAGAGAGAAAGAGAAGAGAGAGAGAGAGAGAGAGAGAGAGAGAGAGAGAGAGAGAGAGAGAGAGAGAGAAGAAGTTATAAAAGCGATATGGAAATGAGAAGAGGAAGAGACAAAGAAATAATAATAATAATAATAATAATAATAATAATAATAATAATAATAATAATGATAATAATAATAATGATGTCTTACCGTGTACTTCTTTCGTATCAAGTATGGAACTTTTCCCAGCAGTGACATTTGTGCAACAATCTATGTATTCATCATCAGATGACGCCATAAATTTAGTGAGAGTGACCATCGATTCCTCTAAGTCGCAAAGCTGTTTTGATACGTCCTTCGACAAATGTAACGCGTTGTCCTCTATTATCTCCCTCATTGTCCATAAAGTCGATGATATTTTCGTCGTAAAAAGGCAAAGATTTTGTTGATGTGTCTGTTTCTGCTTCTCCCGCGTTTGTGGATGAGATAGAAGAGGGACACTTCGGGCTCTCCGAAATGTTTGTGTTCAGTATAGTAGGGAATAACAATGATGCAGGAGCGTTCGCTTGAATATAATCACTTCCTTCTTTCCTATTGTCAACAGGAAAGACAGACGAGTAAAGGAAGACTCGAGGATCAATTTTTAACTCTGATTTGAGTACAATTCCGCTGTTCGTATTTTCTGACTCT
This sequence comes from Armadillidium nasatum, assembly GCA_009176605.1. Taxonomy (NCBI): domain Eukaryota; kingdom Metazoa; phylum Arthropoda; class Malacostraca; order Isopoda; family Armadillidiidae; genus Armadillidium; species Armadillidium nasatum. The sequence continues at coordinate 249,566 of SEYY01000470.1, read as the reverse complement.
TCTTCCAAGTCGACAGTTTTATGATGACTCACTTCAAAAACTGATCTAACAGTCTCGAGATCATCAGGACTTCCCAGTTCTGGAGAGACTACATTCATTCCAAAACCTTTAATGGAAAATCGGCCAACATCTGCTACGTCTGGGAGAGGAGCCAATGAAACAGGGGCTAAATTTAGGGGATCCTTTTCTGGTTTAAGCTTCTTTAATGTCGGTTCTTCTATTAAAAATGGAGTGTCCAAAGAACTCAACGAAAATGCTTCATGTTTTTCATCTCTACACTCGCCCGAAGTTTTTTCACTCACGTTCAAGACCTCCCAAATAGGAATACTCTCCCCCTCGAAATTATCCGATAACTGGATACCTTTGTTAGTACTTGGATGGTGAACTGGAAGAAGTTCGACATCTGTAGAGGCGTGTTCAGTGTCATCAATGGTTTCGCAACGAAAGTTATCTGACTTACTATCAAGCAATTTTCTTTTCTCAAATCCAGATACGGAAGGAGATTCTTTGGCCGTAGCATTTGGTAAACTGTAATTATTACCGATTTCTTCTGGTGACACTCTGGGTATGGGACATAAACTGCTCTTTTCCACGACATAAGAGTTTGGGTGTTCTGTAAATATGTTTGGAGAGTTCAGGGCACTAATGAGCAAATCTGGGGATTTTCTGGTTTGTTTATAAGAATCGAAGAGTTTTACAGAATTTTTATTTATTTCAGATATTTTCTGAGCACTAACAATCAAATCTGGAGACTTTCTGGTTCGAGCAGATATATCTGGAGACTTTCTAGTTCGAGCAGATATATCTGGAGACTTTCTGGTTCGAACAGATACATCTGGGGACTTGCTGCTTCTGATACTTAAAACTGGAGAGTTTCTAACGGTTATATCTAATTCAGGTGATCTGCTAGTTCTGGTGTCTGAAACCGGTTGGCTGCTTTTAATCACTAAATCTGGAGATTCACGAAAATCTTGACATAAACCAGCCTTCTGGGTAATAAAAGCGTACGAGTCCGGGGATCTGTTCTTTCGTGTAATTATATCAGATTCTCTACTGATTTTGAAATCTGCAAGATTTCTGGTGTTACAATCTGGAGATTTTCTCGAACTAATTTTAAGATCCGGAGAATTTGTTACACTAATATCCAAACTAGGTGTTTCGTAGTTTTTATAACAGCTATCAGCAGAGCTACTCGTAATGCATAAATCAGGAGATTTTGTGATTTTCTCACTGGTGAATAATCTATCAAGGAATACATCTTTTACAATACCTCCAAGGGTACATTTGCTTGATGCATTATTGTCTGTATCTGGCGATTGTTTTGATTTTAATTGGGGTATCTGGATGTTGTTGATATAATGATCAGAGGGTTTCTCTAGTATATTTTCGGCAATACTAGCAACGGTTTGGTCCTCCTCTTCAAGCCCTTCCATATATTCTTTCAATGAAAATGATTTGGGAAGAAATTTGTAGGAGTCAGAATTTTCTTGAATTTCTTGAGTGTTTCGAGATATTAATGGTTCTTCTAATGATTCAACGATACTATAGAATTTGTCCGGTGACTCACTAGATTTACGAAATCTTTCTAAAGACTCTTCTTGATTAGGCTTAAAAGGAGTTTCACTAGTACTATAGAAAAATTCTGGCGATTCACTTTCCCTAGAAAACTTTTTCGTTAATCTAGCACTGGAACTTGTACTTGTAAAATTTTGGTATGTTGACTCAATAATGGCCTCTGGAAGTTCAGATTCTGGAAGCGATTCATTTGCTTCAAAGTATCTAACTGGTGAATCAGAGGTTTTAAAATTCTTAGATGATTCATGTGTTTTACCGTGAACTACTTCTGATAATTGATTTATTTTTAAATCTACCAATGAGTCATTATCAAAAATATTTTCTGGAGAAATTATACTATGTAAAGAGTTGCCAGGAGATTTCCTGACCTCTTGAGTTTCAGAAACCGATTCAACTCTTACTTTGTTTTCTTCGTCAAAGGAAGAAGGTTTTGGAATATTCTGTCTTGTGTCTTGTGTAGAGCTAGAGCTATGAGATGGGGTCGAGGTTGGGCCTTCCCAGAAGGCAGGCTGAATAGGAGACTGTGAGTAATTTTCACCCTTAACTGTCTTACTAAGATGTTGCATTTCTGGCACACAAACATTTTTAGTATTCTGATAGGATTCGTGGATGAGTGGAAACAAAGTCTTAACATTAAAAAGCGAAATAACAAGATTATCGACGTAAGACAACAAAAGATTGTTATTTCGAAGACCCTGAGACCTATTTTCTAATTCTGATACTAAATTTGTTTCTTGTCTGGGATGCGAGAGATAAGAAATATTAGTTTCCTGAAGGCTATCTCCTTCTGGTTCCTCCTTTATAACCTCCGATAATCTATGTTTTGGAATCGAGTTAATATTTATGGTTTCATATTCGTTACTGTAACTGGTCGGAGCATTGGGAGACTCGCATACACTTTGAAATATAGTGTGAGATTCTTCGACTAATTTTTTTCTTTCTTTCTTCAATAGCATCTACAATTTTCTGGTGAAGTCATTCGATATGAAGTTGTTCTTCCGAAATCCATACGACCAGCTGATTTGGATCGAGACGTTGGGTAATTTTCTTTCATAGGTTTAACTTGGCCAACTGAATGTTTTCTAGATCCCCATATACTACTACGAGTATCGGTAAAATGAGAATATTCTCCGGGTGGAGCAGTTTTTCTCTTCACTTCTTCTAATCTTCCTTGACAAATAATATCCATAGGAAATTTTGTACTATAACTAAGACGCCGTGGTGGAGGTGATGGTGTCCCTCGTTGCATTACTGTATTTCCCATTTTATTCTTTAGTGATGAACTTCTGCTTACTTTAGTAGGTGGTGTTGGAGGTGATGTTGTTCCTTGTTGCATTGCTGTATTTCCCAATTTACACTTTAATGATAAACTTCTGCTTATTTTCGAAGGTAGTGGTGGAGGTGATGGTGTTCCTTGCTGCGTTACTACATTTCCAACTTTACTCTTTAATGATGAACTTCTGCTCACTTTAGTAGGTAAACAGTTACTCTTTTCGACATTTTTCTCTCCAGAGAACTGATTTTCTGAGGTCTCAATAGAAGAAGAAACGGAATGTTCAAAAGAAGGAGCTTTTGAAAAAGGAGCCTCCTTCATCATAGGCAACACTGACATTTTTGTCATCAATGGAGTAACATTAGTAACAGAGCAGCTTGATATTAAAGATGCTGAAGCACAAGGAAGAGGTGATGACGCACTGAAAATAACCCCAGAGGTGGTGTATGTTAAAGAGGTAGTCGATGGGGTCAGGATAATGGGATTATAATTGATATTATTTGAATAGTCTAATAGTGAAGGGTCTCGCCCACTAGGATTAAGTTCAGAAACAGAAGTTACAGGTAAACTGCTTGGGAGCAATAATTTATGACCAAATTGTACATCAGATGTCAAAACCAATTCTGAAGGATGATGATCATCTCCTGAAACAGTTGTTTTAATGGTGGTGTCCTTATTTGAAAAATTTAAAATTTCTCCAGCATTACTAATGTGCGAAAGTATTCTGCTGCCAGCCATTGCAATATTTAAATTATTTGAGTTTGTAGTATTTGGCAAAAGAGCATTTTTTTCATGTTCATAATTCAAAACACTTGATTTATTACGATCTCCTTTTTCTTCTGAGTTCATCATAGACCGCTCTAAAAAGGAAGACAAAAAAGCTTTAGCTTCAATTTCACTGGTAGATAATTCTTGGTCTTCTACGAGAGTTATGCCCTTGAAAGCGGCTCAAATTCGATGGACATTCTGCTTCTGAAGTATTTAAAGAAATGCTCCTGCATGTTTCTCTGTTACTATTTAATCCTGATATTATCTTGGAATCTGATTTTGATCTGAGAACATAAGGAGGCTTCAAATTATCGCTGCTGGAAATGACCTCCTTTAGATTTTATATCAGATAAAGGAGGCTCAGATTCATCAATTGAAATATTATGTTGCGCTGAAATCGTCGATGGGGTATTATCAAACACAGGATTGTTTATTACAACGGAATGCACTTTGAAATTTGAATCACCACTAATACTATCGAAACCAGTTTTCTCCTTTAGAGGAAGGAACTGATGGGCATTCCTATACATTTCAACATCACACGCGGCAGAAAACCTATGGTTCTTGTTTGCAAAAGAAGCAGAACGTCTTAGAGGAACAGAAGTACTAATGCTACTCCTACGACAAGGTACAGTTCCTTTAGGCTCTGGTTTTTGATTAAATAGAGGTATTAAACTTTTAACTCTGGAATTTGTATTGGATGATACAGTAAATCCATACAATCTGCACGTGGATACCTGTTGCGTACATGATTTATCTTTATTATCATCACTTAAATTATCAGCCATAATTCCTTCCAAAACCTGTACCACAGGTCGCAACTCATTTTTATCTAAATATAAATTCCAATCATGACCACCTGTTGCCAGAGAAAAGTGCGTATCCTCAGGAACAAAGGGAAAGTCCTTCGATTCGTTTACATTTTCCTTCTCAGGATCGATAAAAATAGGATAACTCAATATTTTGCCATAAACACTAAAAGCAATTTCACCAATAAATAATCCATCATTATATTCACCACACTCTTGTATCTGTATTACATCTAAATGTTTCGCAACCGCACCGAAATCATCACTGACCGCAGAGCCTGACACTGTGCCAGTTCCTAAAAAAAATTGGCATTGATTCGATTTCATATTCGATGCTAAATTAGTTTTACGGTCATGCCCATTATTAGATTTTATTGTTGAAAACCGCCCATTAACGGTATCGTTAATATCACAGTTAATCGGGGCATGATGGTCACTTGAATAACACTCATTGGCATTTCTTGACCCCATCAATAAAGTTTCTCCAGCACATTCTTCATTAGCAGGATCATAATCAGGATATTCTAATAATACCGGAACAGCATGAAAAAGATTGGACAATCTTTTACACTGGACATAATCAGGTGTCAAAACAGATTCTCCAGGGAGTGATGACCTCGTTTCACCTCTCAAATGCGAAAAATTATCACCTTTAGACTTATCATCATTACGACACTTTGTATTACAATCACCCCCTGTATTAGGATAAAACATTTTAGGTAAATGATTATTTATAAACATATTTCCATCACTCTCGCTTATCACCACCGCATGATGAGGTCTACACTCATCGTCTTTCCTTTTTCTCTCTTCAATAAACATATCAACAACAGACGTTGGAATTTTTTTATTGGCACAGATAATTTTGTCTCTATTAAAGTATTTATAGTTTTTGAAATATAAATAGAAAAAATAATCACAAAATCCGCAGTAAGATTTCCCCACATCAGCTGACGTTTCCCCACAAAATTGTTGTTGTTGTCGTCGTCGTTGTTGTTGTTGTTGGTGCTGTTGAAGATGTCTTTGTATTTTCCGACCCAGTCGCTAAATTCTCTGGTATTAATGATAAAGAGTCGGTCGTTATTATTTTTGTTCTCTGTTTCGATGTTGATACCGTTGTTATGATATTCGTCGGCCAATTATCACAAACTTTAATACAAACTTGAGAGAGAGAAGGACACAATTCTTTAATTGTCCTCTCATTCTCATTCTCTCTCTTCCCTTCTCCGTCAGTAGAAAAAGACTTTGACAAATAATAATAATGGCACAAAGGAGAAGAAGAAGAAGCAATTTTGTCTTCTTCAAAAGGCAAGCAAAACAAATCACAAGTCACATCGTCGAGTTCTTTGGCACTGAGAGTGCCTGCCTCTAAACCTGGCAAAGAAGAGGGGAAAATAGTTTTTTCGATTACTCCCCCGCCGCTCACTACTACTCCTCCTTCTCCTCCATCCCCCATAAAGAATTTGAGGGAAGACGGTAAATGTTGCATTTTCTCATTATGACTTTCGTGCGTAATATTTTTATAACGCGAGTTGCAAATTCGATTCACTTCTTTGGGGCATTTTGTACTTAAAATTTCGATACAGTCCTGACTATCATTACAGGGATTAAAAGAGAAAACTTCTTTTTCATTACCAGTCACTGAGTCATAAGGGGACGAACCCTCCTTTATCACTCCCATTTACGTCAGCCCCATCAAAGGCTCGGTTTGGGGTGGGTGGGGCAATTAATGGTTTCTCCGTCGGGGATAAAAATACTTCCGATTTGGCTTCATTAACAAGATCATCGAGATCGGTAAGAGAACTACAGGAATGATAAATCAAAGGCGAATCTTCGTGCTTATGTAACCTCATTCCTTCTTCGGAAAGTGCCAATTCCTCAAAAATGCTCTCACAGCTGGTAAAGCTTGAAGACAACGATGACGAAGATGCAGATGAAGAGTTAGAAGAGTGATCACGTAACGAAGAATTATTCGATACAAAACGTAGTGTTTCAATATCATCAAATAATCCTTCGACAATTGTAGTACAAATACTATCGTCCTTACCAATTTCTGAGGGCGAGGTGACGAGAGAATTGTTTCTACTCATATCTGAGGGCGTAGTAACAAGAGAAATTTCATCACTACAAAATTCACTTGTATTTACACTACTAGGAATATATTCCCCTTTCAACAACAGAGCGCAAGATGACAACAATTCCTCCGAGGTCCAGCGTTGTTTCGAATCCATTTCGTTACAGCTTCCTTCTTCGACAGAACACACAGCTGTGATGTCATTAAGAAGACTAAGGTTCATGTCATCCTCATCTAAATTGAAATTGGACATTTCTCAATAGCAATTTATAGGTTTGCTAAAAAAAAAACAACTCAGAGGTCAATAAAGAAAATCGTCAATAACATATTATACCAAATATTTAAAACAAAGTAGACAAAATTATTGTTAATTAAAGGTAATAAATTAGTCTTTGCGTGTCTGCCCTTGGGCAGGGTATTAGCAATATATTAGCAATAATAAATACGACAAATAACAGTCCTTTTCACCGATTCTGTATCGCAACTCAGTTCATCTTACACTGAAAATAAAAATAAATAAACATCTCTCTCTCCGTCTCTCTCTCTCTAATCTCAGTCTCTCTCTCTAATCTTTCTCAGAAGAACTACACTCAAAAACCCTTGAAAAAAAGGCGAAAATATAAAAAAAATAATTAAAAGAAAAAAAATTAGGACCAGGGGAGAGGGGAGAGGGAGGGGAGAGTAGTGACAGATCTGAGCAATGCAGTGCCAAAATTGGAGAGTATTAATAAGGTTTATTTCATACTTTATAAGTATATTTATTAACATAATTAAAACAATTACACACACACACACACACACACACACATATATATATATATATATATATATATATATATATATATATATATATATATATATATATATAATATATATATATATATATATATATATATATATACTACCCGTGTGGGTTTCTGGTTCCCCATTAGGCGCTTCTTCTGGTGACGGATAGGGGAGGGTCTTGGGAAAAAAGACTGGGGAGAAGATCCCCCCCAGGACCAAAATCAGAATCCATGCAATAAGAAACTATAAGAGGTGTGGCAAGAGACCTAGCAAGCCGACAACTTAAGATGCTCTAGTTATCAATGTTACGCCTCGGACAGGATAAAATCAAAGGAGATTCTAGAGGGGTTGCACCTTACAGGCACGACTACCGGGTTAGATGGTGAGAAGAAATATATATATATATATATATATATATATATATATATATATATATATATATATATATATATATATATATATATATATATATATATATATATATATATATATATATATATATATATATATTAGTACAAGAAGGTTACCGGAAATCAGTCATTGCTTGTCTGCCCTTGGGCAGGGTATTAGGAATACGTTATATTTTTAAATTCTTATAAATCTACCCACATTATGTAAGTACCAAATACGCAAATTAAATTTTTATGCTCTCCTGCCCCCCCTCCTCCCCTCTCTCCCTCTTCTCGCGTCTTGGTATCACTCCTACTACTGGCAGGGAAGTAATGTCGACAATAATAATAATAATAATAATAATAATAATAATAATAATAATAGTTATAATAATAATAATAATAATAAAATAATAATAATAATAATAATAATAATAATAATAATAATAATAATTGTTCATACAGTACTTGGAATCTGTTTTCTTAATTTGCCGCCTTATATCTAAATAAGCCAGTCTCCTGCAGGTAGGGTAATACCCCCCCCCCCCACCCACCTTAAATGAGAGCTTTGTGAAATCATTAGCCAATGAGTAACTCAAAAGGAATCAAGTACCTTGGGGTAGGAAAGTTTTCAAAATATCATGCACAGAAAGTTAAAGAAGGCATCTTATGAAAAATGACACAACTTCTGCAAGGATCTTAATGACGCGGAGCTTGAGACGTGGAACTCTTTCAAGATTTATTTGGAAACAAAAAGTCTCCCCTGATTTTGAAGGCAGATATAGAAGGACTTGAATTTTATTATTATTATTATTATTATTATTATTATTATTTATTTTTTAATCAAAAAAGTTCACATCTCACGGGCATTGTCCTATTCTAGGAGGGCAACTTTTCTAGGTAGTATATACCTAGGATCCCCAAGTGGGATCGAACCGGCGCCCTCAAGCACGTGAGTCAATCATTCTATCGTTTGAGCCACGGTAGACGGTCTTTGAATAAATCTGAGAAAAGAGTCCCTTAGGAGATCCAAATGTTATCCGGTAATGAAATACAGGATATCCGTGAAGATGCATTTTCATTATTCACATAAAGATGTTAACCATGGATACCAAGGTTTCTGGAATAAAATGTTGCTTGAAGAATATTCCTGAATAGTTACAGTTGAAGGAATTTGGGGAAGAGCCCTTAGGAGATTCAAAGTTTGATCCTTGTAACTTGTGAAGACCCTTGGAGGTCTTCGGATGAACCTTAGAAAGGAACCCCTTAGGAGATCAAAAGCTTGATCCTTGTAGCTTGTGAATAACTTAGGAGGTCTTCGGATGAGTCTGAGAAACAGTCCCTTAGGAGATCCAAAGCTTGATCCTTGTAACTTGTGAAGACCCTTGGAGGTCTTCGGATGAACCTTAGAAAGAGCAACTTAGGAGATCCTAAGCTTGATCCTTGTAACTTGTAAAGACCCTTGGAGGTCTTCGGATGAGTCTGAGATAGAGTCCCACAGGAGATCCAAAACTTATCCCTTTCAGCCTGTGAAGAACGCCACTGATATACCTATAATTCCTTCTGGATAATATATTTTGTGCATGACTGGGGGAGTTTAGATGAGCTATGCCATGAGGTCATCCGGTAATCAACTTGTTAACATATTTTTATTATTTTTTATTTTATTTTCAAACTTTTTTTTCTCTTCAAATACGAGTTTAACCAGAACAGCAAAACTGGAGCCAAGAACATTTTTTTTGGGTGTAGCCGGATATGTTAAAAAAATATATATATATATATATATATATATATATATATATATATATATATATATATATATATATATATATATATATATATATATTTTTACAATAAAGGTGGCCAGATTTGGAGTCAAAGTCTGTCAATTTTAAAATAATGTAGCTAAACCTGGAGCTGGGTATTAAAAAATGAAGACTGAATTGGTACCAGAAAGATACTTTACCAATCTGTAAGACTGAATCAAACCATATCGGAAAAATTATATTCCATAGAAAGAAATATTCTATTATTATTATTAATTATTATTATTATTATTATTATTATTATTATTATTATTATTATTATTATTATTATTATTACGCTGAAAACATGCTAAAAATTGAAAACAGGAATAGAGAAGTTACTCTGAATCCTGAATAAGAAAAAAAAAATTCTTGTCCAATAAAATAATAATAATAATAATAATAATAATAATAATAATAATAATAATAATAATAATAATAATAATAATAATAATAATAACAATAATATGGAGACAGAGAGAACCGGTCTAATACTACTCCCAACCCCCTGATAATATCTCAGAACATGTGGTCAAAAGATTCAAATACCAGACAAATATTATTATTATTATTATTATTATTATTATTATTATTATTATTACTAGTAGTAGTAGTAGTAGATATAAAAGTAATGATAATTCTGTATTAAGTGGACAACGTGATAATAATGTGAGAGGTACCATGTCTAAAATACTACTACTATTACTACTACTACTAATAATAATAATAATAGTAATAATAATAATGCATTTCCATACCCTCGAATTTTAATATCGACTTTAATACCAAATGATGGTTATGAATGGCCATGGCAAAAAGGTTAAGTACAAGAGGTCAAATGTTGAAAAAGAAAAAAAAATCATATGCCACGCACAGCTAGACCCCATTCCCCCCCCCCCTTCCTTCCAAGTCCACCTCCCAAAAACGTGCCCATTTCAAATTATACCTTTCATTAAAAATATAGCAGAACTCATTAAAAAAAAATTATACCCAATCTCAAACAACGATTAAACGGGCACGGAGATGAGCAAGTCTTCAAATGGGTATAAAATCAACACCTTTTATTCTCATATATGAGTGGTGGGTACGTACAGTTATCAAGATATATATATATATATATATATATAATATATATATATATATATATATATATATATATATATATATATATATATATATATATATATATATATATATATATATATATATATATATATATTTTTTTTTTTTTTTTTTTTAAAAAAAATTATTTTTTTTTTTAATTATTATAAAAAGTTCACATCTCACGGGCATTGCCCTATTCAAGGAGAGGGACTTTTCTAGGTAGTATATACCTATGATCCCCAAGTGGGATCGAACCGGCGCCCTCAAGCACGCAAGTCAATCACTCTACCGTTTGAGCCACGGTAGACGGCAGAGGAACGTTCTCTCTCTCTCTCTCAATCTCTCTCTCTTCTCTCTTCTCTCTCTCTTTCTCTCTCT
>SEYY01000470.1:218605-221105 GCA_009176605.1 Armadillidium nasatum | reverse complement strand
AAGAATACAATCACAACAACAAACAGACACAACAAACAAATAAACAACAATGTAATGATTTTAAGGAATCAAAGACTCTCTCTCTCTCTCTCTCTCTCTCTCTCTCTCTCTCTCTCTCTCTCTCTCTCTCTCTCTCTCTCTCTCTCACTCACTCACTCTCTCTCTCTCTCTCACTCTCTCTCTCTCTCTCTCTCTCTCTCTCTCTCCGTAGATAGAGACCCCATTACGAAACACGATAAGGGTACGAAAAATAAAAAGTTTCTTAATTAATAATAATAATAATAATAATAATAATAATAATAAAAATAATAAACATATGTTTGATTAATTCCGCATTGTACATTATATACGACATGTTTGATTAACATTTATCTCAGCAGCCACATCAACCTCAACCTCAACCTCAGCATTGCATAAATAATACAAATTCATTTAATTATTAGATACGTCGTATATGCCTATAAATAAAGCACGAGAGAGAGAGAGAGAGAGAGAGAGAGAGAGAGAGAGAGAGAGAGAGAGAGAGAGAGAGAGAGAGAGAATGAGAGAGAATATGTGTGAGAGAGAGAGAGATGCGTGTGAGAGAGAGAAAAGAGAGAGAGTGAGAGAGATAGAGAGAATGTGTGTGTGAGAGAGAGAGAATATGGGTGTGTGTGTGTGTGTGTGTGTGAGAGAGAGAGAGAGAATATGTGTGTGTGTGTGTGTGAGAGAGAGAGAGAATGTGTGTGAGAGAGAGAATATGTGTGTGTGTGTGTGCGAGAGAGAGAATGAGAGAGAATATGTGTGTGAGAGAGAAAAGAGAGAGAGAGAAAATAATAACGTTATATTAACATAAATCCTAAATTTTCTATTAAATTTTTTATGCTTTCAAAACCTTTAAAAAAAAAATTACAGGGACCCCAACATCCCCCCAGCCCCTACCCCACTTAACTGGGCACTCCTGAGGGCATCGTCGCACTAATACCCACAGCTGGAAGGGGCGTGGGGGGGGGTGGATGTATAAGGTAATATAAATGTAATATAAAAATATTCTAATTCAAAGAAAAATCAATCAAAGTCAGAGGTAATAATCCAGAAAAATATCACCCAAAGCTCATTATTATTATTATTATTATTATTATTATTTATTATTATATTATTATTATTATTATTAGTAGTAGTAGAAATAGTAGTAGTAATAATAGCAGTAATAGTTAAAGTAGTAGTAGTAGTAGTAGTACCAGTACTATATATTATATATATTATATATATATATATATATATATATATATATATATATATATATATATATATATATATATATATATATATATATATATATATATATACATTTTTTATCATTAAAACACTTTATACATTTCTAGTACCCTCCCCCCCTAACCCAAAATGCTGAGTCTTCTATGTAATCCCCCCCCCATCCCCTTCCTTATTCCTAATTTTTATTTACTACTAACCTGTATAGAAAAAAATTAAACAACTCCACCCCTGCCCACTACCATATATATATATATATATATATATATATATATATATATATATATATATATATATATATATATATATATATATATATATATATATATATATATATATATATATATATATATATATATATATATATATATATATATATATATATATATATATATATATATATATTATTATTTTAATAAATTCCAGAAAATACAGTCTCAATCTGATAACAGCAGCTTCACACTAATTTATAATTCTTTTATTATTATATTTTTTATTATTATTATTATTATTATTATTATTATTATTATTATTATTATTATTATTATTATTATTATTATTATTATTATTATTATTATTATCTAATTCATCATTCATTATCAGACAACTTGAATAACATATAATGGTTTAAAATCTGGAATAACCTAACAAATTTTAAAATATATCATCAGGATTGATATTCGAATTCCCAAACCAGGGATCATCAGTGGGTATCGGACCCCCTACATGCTAAGGTAAAACCTTTCTGGCCACCACGTGGGCGCGCTCTCATACACACACACACATACCTTTCAATAACATATAATAACCCCATCGATATATTCTGTGACAAGACCATTTCCCAGAACTTTTATATATATATATATATATATATATATATATATATATATATATATATATATATATATATATATATATATATATATATATATATATATATATATATATATATATATATATATATATATATGCACCAGGGTAATTGGTAATCACTTACCATTGCTCCATCTAGTTCCTTCATCTTCTCCTTCAGGATTAGATGTAAGTCCTTGTAATCCCGCCCATTTTCCTTCCTTGGTGACGAAGGTTCTTCGTGAGGAACCAATATGGGGCACGAATGTTCACCTTTAGTACAAACTGCTCCACATTTACCACTTTCCCTTCTACTACTCCCTCCTTTGACAGAACGGCTAGCCCTGTCTTGTTCAGGGGATAAGGTTTCCAGAGCCATTCGCGACTGTATTAA
>SEYY01000470.1:201105-206105 GCA_009176605.1 Armadillidium nasatum | reverse complement strand
CAGAGGCTTCTTTAGCGACAAAAAAACAATGAGATAATCTCTAACTCTCTGACCCCAGACTTAAGCGCTATGCTCAATCTTACATGCTCACTACTGGAAAGTCTGCAACGCACTTTCTTTCCCCAATTCCGGTGATTTAAACACTTTCAAAAGCCGTGTATCGTTTATGTCGGCCCTTGATATATCGACCTACGACTTGTACTTCCCAATTCTGGCGGATTACATGTGGTTTTACTTATCTATTCCTCAATTTTCACCTAAAGGCGGATAATAGGCATATGGAAGTAACGACATTTTCTGTTCTCGTGTAGGGATAGGCCGGGTATCCGGTTACAATTCGGTTATCCGGCCCATCTCGTCTTTCTAATTTCTAATTTTCTACCATGTGGTTTCAGTTCTTGCTAATCTATGACTAAATTCATTTTGTTATGTTTATTTATCTACAAACTCTACTAAATGCTTCTACTATATCAAAATTGCAAATTAAAAATAGTCCTTCGCCTTATCCTTCTCTGAATTTGTCATTTGAGAGAGTTCTTCCAAGTTCACCATCACCAATGGCTTTCCTTTAGTTCTTTTGTTTTAAGCTTGGTTCACTTGTCTTGAGCATATGGTACAGCTTCCTATTCGAATCTTTGACCTATTGGAGATGAGCCATACCTAACAAACCTTTTTCTAACTTCTAACCCTTCTCCATATACTGTAAAATTCCTCCCGCCTCTAGGTTATAATCTTCTAACACCTGTATCCTTTTCTTTCCTTAAGCTTTCCATAAGATCCAATCCAATCCTTAGGTTAGGAAACATTTTGGGAACTTTGGTGCAGCAAACTAGTTAAGACTTGGGGACATACTTCTTTTAATTTTTCTTAAAATGATTACTGTTTCGGTGGGAGATCTCTCTCAGTGTGTTCAGAATACATAATATGAAATATTCTCTCTGTTATGGAAGCTCATAATAAATTTTCTTTCCGCTAACTAAAAACCCTCAACTTTGGTTAAGCTTCTTCATGAGCTATCTGTCACAGGGACTTTACCTTCGTCTTCAAACCCCAAAAAATCATTTTACTTAAGTTTTATTCCGGAATAACACAAATTTATTCTCAGCCACACTGAAAACCTTTTTTTTTTCCTTTCTGGTTCCTCCTCTCAGTGCTCTTTCTGGCAAATTGCAAAAAAAAAAAAAAAAAAAAAAAAAATGTCAAAAGCAACTTTGCCTCTTCCGGTGACAATTACTGCTGTCTTACTTTTCTGCTAAAGCTGAACTCATTCTAGTTCAACCTTAAAGGATTCTGGAAATTTACCTTCTTCTCCACCTATCTCCAACAAATAACTAAATTATAATTTCTTCTAAACATGTTATTCTGATCGCTTTCAGTTTGATACTAACGACGTATGGTACTGAAGGAATTCCCTTTCTGTGGTTTTCAAAACTTGCAATTCCGAACATGCACCCTACCTTTAATAATGCTTCCATTTCTGCATAATATTTTCTCCCTATAAATCTTTCTGTTGGAAGCGAGCACTCATTCAACCTATGCCGAAAAAGGAAGATCCTTTTCAACCTTTTAATCATTTTCCTATTGTTTTTTTAATCTCTGCTCTTACCAAAGATTTCGAATCTGCTCTTAACAGGAAGGTATGCAAAGATCTTAAATCTCCTAATCTTATCTCAAGGAAAGGAATGTTCGACTACCATTCTTCTTTCCCTTCTCCTTGATTTCCGTGAATCTTTTGCTGTAAAACGAAACAAAATCGAAAACCTTAGACAGAGTCTACCAAAATGCTTTGATTTTGAAATCTCCTCCGTCTATCGGCGTATATCCTTCTTTCTGTGGCCTTCTGTTTTCTCTGATTTCCTTTCCGGCTGTTCTATAGCTTTTGTTGTAGACGGCCATCGTTCATCCCTTAACACAATGGATAATGGTGGGCCCACTCTTTTCCTCCTCCTCAATAATGATAATGTACCTGTCAATTCGTCTCTTATCCACTTTCATGCAGACAACTCCACCATTTATTTTTCATGACAATAAATACTTAAACTTAATAATAAAGTTAATAATGGAAGGGAAAAATAGAAGACCCACACGCCCTTCAATCTTATGAAATTATCTTAAAAAATCAAATTAAACTGTATAAGAAAACAACTTCTAGTGACGATTTATATAATAGGAATTTTATTATTATTTAATGTGTATCATATATATATATATATATATATATATATATATATATATATATATATATATATATTATATATATATATATATATATATATATATATATATATATATATATATATATATATATAGTAGCTCAAAATTTTTCCACTGTAAACCAAACATTTTTACACAAACAAAATACATTACCAACAAACTTACAAACTTGTAAAACTTAATATATCAAACATCATAATAACTACATAAAAATATAAAATAAAATCACTAAATTCAAAAGATTCCCCCCCCCCCTCCAAAAAACAAAAACAAAAAATCAGATTATTATTTCCCCACAAAACAATGAACTCACTTTTGCCGTCAAAACAACAGAAGAAGAGTCTAATCGAGTTCCGATTTTGTCATTGGTTTCTTCTTGAAGTCTTTTGTTGCTTGCAACGGCATTTAAAACTTGGATACGAAAATGACTTGGCGAGACACTCGATTTTTCGCGAAGGTCAAACACTTTTCTAGTGTACTGTCTCTCTGACACTTGAGATGGACAGAGACTCTGTTCATCTTCGCATAACCCTTTGGTATCACCTGCCGTAGAGGACGAAGGAGAAGAATCAGTCGTTGCGTTAGGTAAGTGAGAGTCTCCTTTTGTGGATAGATTCGGAGGATAAAAATCAGGATTCTGAGAATCCATATTTGGATTAGAACACCACACAACTGTAGAAGGTTCAGTGTCACAAATAACGACTTCTTCCTCCAAAGCTCTGTCTTTTGAGTCCTCCACATACATCTGGTTCAGGGGTTTCGACAAACCCTTCGATTCTGCGTCGAATTCTATTTTATCCTGACGGTGCAAGAGTGAATCGTTGTAGGACTCTACAAGAAAGGAATGCTTATTCGATCCTCTTTCGCAGATAGAGACAACGGAGACGTTATTAGAAGTTCCTACTTTCGAACTGTCCTCCCAATTATTTGTAGAATCATCATCATCTAACCTGGACGCCTCTCGCCATCCTCCGGGCGTAGGATCTTCGAGAGAATCCTCATCCCAATCAACGTCGTCAATTCTCTCATAGTGCTCATTTACTTCGTTGCCAGGTGATTCTCGCCCATCGATGTAGATGCAGGATGGTGTCACGCTAACTGTGGAAGGAGGAATGGCTTCAGTTGACAAAGGACTTAAAAATTCTTTAGAAGATGTAGGTGAAGACGAAGATGAAGATGAAGAAGGGAACGAAAACTTTGAAGAACTGCCTTCAGAATCGTTTCCAGTAGCGAACCCTTCGTCTGACTCTTGCTCAGCATATTGTTTTACCTGATGAATCACTCAAAACACCAAAAGTAAAAGGTTCCTGATATACTGCTTCCCGTACGTAATATTTACTATTAGTTTCGGTTTCATCGTTATAACTACCACTACTACTAGCCTGAATCGTGTCCTTGCGAGTAATTTCCTGATAATGCCCTTCTGGACAACTTTCATATATAACTTCTGCTTCTTCGTCGGCAACAGAGTCATATATATGAAAGGCAGGGGAAGAAAGTATTTCTTCGTGAGATTCTTCATCGTTTTCCCTTTCGATATCCCCAGCAGAAGGATGAAAAAATACACTACCGTAGTGATGCGTTCTTTTAGAAGACTTAAGTGAGTGAGGAATGCATAAAAGATAACCATCTTCGTCCTTGTCAAACGAAGCATCATTACTTCCTGAGTCTTCAATATCCTGAATATATTTTTCGTTCACATTCCCTTTACTCTTACCTAAAATAGAAGCACTGTTTCGATGGTCATCACCATAAATACTATTATTATGACTATTATTACTAACACTACCACAACTACTACTGCTGCTACTACTACTACTAGAGTTTGAATTTTGAGAAATGATCCTATGAAGTCCTTCTCTCAATAAACTGAATCTTCTTTTCGCTTTCTTAATATTCATACCAAAAGGAGTTAAAGGCTTCCTATCCGCCTGATCAACATCCCCACCAATATCTAAACAATGAAAGTCAGGCCACGGAGCGTCGAAAGAGCTTCTCCACTGAGTAGGTCTCTTCTCTGTATTTGGAGGGTACTTTCGGGGGTACTAATACACCTCCTTTTCCGAACATTGATAGCTTACGCTTTCTTTTACCCTTTTTCACAACATAACAATCGTGTTCAGACTTTGGTTCAGTTCCAGGTTTTTGGCATAACTCTTCGGCATTCAAACTAGGTAAGCTCTTGGAACGACATGGACTACCACTTAAAACATACAAGTAGTCGTCTGAAGGTGTACTAAACATTCTGGATAGGGAAGTTCTTTGCTTAGAGCAAGCCGATGAAAGAGGCAAAGTGTTCGTACTCGAAGAGGTATTTTCCAGAAATGTTCTTTCCACCATCACCTCCTCCTCTTCCTCCTCCTCCAGCAAGGTCCTCTCCCCACCAACATCAAATTTACCGTTAAGATTAGAATCATGATAACCACTAATACAATGTTGGGTTTTAGCCCTCGCGGTACCGTGGGATGGATTTGGACCTTTAAATGGGACCTTCTTCGTGAAAGGACGAATTTTGTGGGGCTGCGGAGGCTCAGTTGAGAGCAGCCTCCCGACACTAGCATTCGAACACATTTACGGTCTAAAAATATTTATTTATTTATTACAAAAAAATAAATTTATAAAGTACAAGACACAAAACACTTCACTAATCACTTTTAACATTTAATTTTTATTATTATTATTATTATTATTAGCAAACACTACACAGATGTCACTTGCATAACAATACCAAACCACTTAACGTTTAAAATAATACAGAGCAATACTCAAGCCAATTAATCACATAA
>SEYY01000470.1:193255-196005 GCA_009176605.1 Armadillidium nasatum | reverse complement strand
ATTCACATACTAATATACATATATAGGTTCTTCCTATCATGTAACGAAAAAATTTTCCAGGTTAATTTTATCCAGGGTCTTCCTATCATGTAAAGAAAAATTTTCCAGGTTAATTTTATCCAGGGTCTCCCTATAATGTAACGAATCCATATCATGTAACCTAAATTTTTTAGGTTAACTTTTTCCAGGGTCTCACTATCACACAACCTAAATTTTCCAGGTTAATTTTATCCAGGGTCTCACTATCATGTAACCTAAATTTTCCAGGTTAAGTTTATCCAGGGTCTCCCTGTCATATAACCTAAATTTTCCAGGTTAATTTTATCCAGAATTTTCCAGGTTAATTTTATCCAGGTCTCACTGCAATTTAACCTAAATTTTACAGGTTAATTTTATCCAAGATTTCCCTGCAATGTAACCTAAATTTTCCAAGTTAATTTTATCCAGGATCTCCCTATCACGTAACCTATACTTTTCAGGTTAAATTTAACCAGGGTCTCCCAATCGTATAGCATAAATTTTCCACGTTAATTTTATCCAGGGTCTCATTACCATCCAGGTAATTTAACCTAAATTTTGCAGGTTAATTTTATTCAGGGTCTCCCTATCATATAACCGAAATTTTCCAGGTTAATTTTATCAAGGGTCTCTCTGCAATTTAACCTAAATTTTCAAGGTTAATTTATCCAGGGTCTCCCTGTAATGTAACCTAAATTTTCGAAGTTAATTTTAGGGTCTCCCTATCATGTAAGTAAAATATTCTCGGTTAATTTTATCTTGGGACTTCCTATCATGTAAACTCTCTCTCTCTCTCTCTCATATATATCTATATATATCTTTAATATATATATATATATATATATATATATATATATATATATATATATATATATATATATATATATATATATATATATATATATATATATATATATATATATTATATATATATTATATATATATATATATATATATATATATATATATATATATATATATATAAAATAACATGTACTTTTCTTTCAGACACGCCGCACACTAACGACAGTTCTGAATGTAATGTTTGTTCGGATTTTCAGATATTACATTATTTTAAAAATTGAATATCTCTCTCTCTCTCTCTCTCTCTCTCTCTCTCTCTCTCTCTCTCTCTCTCTCTCTCTCTCTCTCTCTCTATCTCTCTCTCTCTCTCTCTCTCTCTCTCTCTCTCTCTCTCTCTCTCTCTCTCTCTCTCTCTCTCTCTCTCTCTCTCTCTCTCTCTCTCTCTCTCTCTCTCTCTCTCTCTCTTCTCTCTCAAATTAAAATTTAAATTTTATTTTTTTTTTTAATTTTTTTTATTTTTTTAAAAATTTAAAAATAAAAAAAAATATATATATATATATATATTATATATATTATATATATATATATATATATATATATATATATATAATATATATAATATATATATATATATCTCTGGTGGGCAAAGGTCAGAGGCCTACCCGATTTCCAACAGAGTAGGGAAATACCGGAAATCTGGTCGTTAATGGCCGACATGTCCCGATACACGGCGTTTAAGAGTGTGCAAGTCAAAGGAAGTTGGGAAGACAGATAAAGGAAGTGTATGTTCCAAACTTGACCAGTAGAGTACATGTAAGATTGAGCATAGCGGTTAAGTCTGGGATCAGAGAGTTGGACAGTGAAAGGATGAGACTGTGAAGAAAGGCATGTCGCACGAGCCCTTCTCAATGAGAGTCAGAAGAGAGTAGAGAACGTGTGTAATAGCGATAGTATAGAGAGAGTGACGCAACAATTCGACGGACAGAAAGAGATTGGAGAGAGTTGGTAGGAGCAAAAGAGTTTATAAAAAGAAATGCCCAAGACTCCACCTTCGCAAGAAAACTTGTATTTGTGGAACCACCCCAGATGTGTAAATGCATCCTTCAAACATGGGCGAACAACACCCTTATAAGGAACAAGCAACTGGGGTGGCATAAAAAATCACGAAGGCGCCTCAGAACACCAAACTTCTTAGAAGAAGTTTAGAAAGAGAAGTAATGTGATCTTTCCAAGAAAGATCACGAGAAAAAGAAACACCGAGAATATTAAGGACAGATGAAGGTTTGAGTTGTGTGTTTTCGAAGAAGATATCATAGTTGTGTGGAAGATTGTGTTGAGTAGAAAGATGAAAGAATCGAATTTTTGAGGCATTGAAAACGACCATGTTTGCTCCAATTTGAAATACCAGAAAGATCAGAGATCAGTTGATCCAAGGCCACCATTCTAGCGTCAATTAGCACTGGAATGGATAGGTGATGAAGAAATAGAAAGAGGGCGATTAATGAAATGTAGAAAAAAAAGTGTTGGAGATAGGACAGATCCCTTGAGGAACACCACTATTAATAGATTTAAAGGATGAACGGTGGCCGTCTACAACAGCTGCTATACAACGACCAGAAAGGAAATCAGAGAGAAGGATTAGATTCCGAAAAGAGGAAATTTAGAAATCAAAGCTTTGTGCCAAACTCTATCGAAGGCTTTCGATATGTCTAGCGCGACAGCGAAAGATTCACCGAAACCCCGAAGAGCGGAGGACCAAGAGTCAGAAAGGGAGAGAAGATCTCCAGCATTGCGTTCTTTACAAAAGCCATACTGGCGATCAGAGATAAGATTAGAAGAATTAAGGTGTTTCCAAAGCCTTCTGTTAAAGATAGATTCGAAAACTTTAGAAAGAAAGGAGGTTAAAGAAATACGATGATAGTTAGGGG
>SEYY01000470.1:148255-188255 GCA_009176605.1 Armadillidium nasatum | reverse complement strand
TCGTGGTTGAAGCTTGTCCGGCCATTTTTTACTTCTCGATCCACTCATACACTGCACTCCAACGCGGTAAAACACTACCTCAATATTTCATTTTTACGGAAGGAGGAGGGACGGATATCCCCGATGATTGGTAATTGGGGAGGGAAGAGAGAAAGATTATACAACTAAATAGCAAACAATGTTAGGTACTTTAAAATCTATTAATTTTATCATTAGAGAGCTGAGAGGATTTTGGTCCACCGGAGCAAAAAGATATTTTTGGGTGAATCTAAAATTCCAATGATGGAATCACAATTTTAAGCTGATGGAGCTGGACCCGTACTCTGAACAAGTAAATTATATAATGGTGGAGCAAAAATCGTTTTTTTTAAAATGCTTTCTTTCCTTTGACTCACTCACTTACTCTCTCCCCTTTTACTCACTCACCTTTCTCTCACTCTCTCCCCCCTTCTTAATAAATCCTTACTCTCACCCTATTTTCTTCTCTCTCTCTCTCTCCTTTGACACTATTTCTCCTTTCTCTCTTCTCTCTCACTCCTTCCTCACCACTTTCACTCCCTCTCTCTTTTTCACAGTCTCTCTATCTCTTTTATGTCTAGGGTGTAATGAATAAGCCCGTCTGTCTTCTGACCATTCCGGTCAGGTAACATCTGTATTCATGAAGACTAGCAAACCTCCTCATCTCTCCCCCCTATACCACCTCCCCCTCCGAGTTTACAAATTAAATAATAATAAACTCGCAGAAGGATTCATTATAAAAAAAAATAAAATATTTATAAATCAATTATTAAAATAAATAAGAGCATTTATAAAATGAATAAAGAATAAAAGAACCAAGAAGACTTACCACAAGCTTGACGGAGTCTGGTGAAGCTTTGATCAATTCGATAATTTCGTCCCTCGATCGATTTTCTACAGGTATTCCATTCACCTGTAGAAGGCGATCCCCGGGGATCAGTCCCGTTAAGTTTCCTTTTCCGATGAAACCGGGCTCGGCGAACACTATTGTACGCCTCCCTTCTATCCCACCTGGGCCTCGATCTGTTATTTGAGCTCGTCGGAGGGAGAACCCGAAGTCCCCGGCGGGTGAACGTGAAATTGATAAACTCCTAGGGGATGGGGGTTGGGGAGGTGCAACAGCAGGAAGTTGTAAAACGATATCAAAGTTTTTGGTAGGGTGGTGCCATCCATCTCCTTCTCCTACGGGAAAATAGTTAATACTCCCGCAGGGTGACGATAATTCCGGTGAAGTAAGGCCAGGACTAGATGATACTTGAGTACTTGGAGAAAGATGAGGAATCCTAAGAGGGCTTATGGAATGTGGACTCTCTGGACTCAAAGGCGTGGAACCATTAGACATTTTGTAAGGACTTCCTGAACTATTCTGATGAAGATGCAGAGAATCTAAATGTTTGGAATTGGAATTTTCATACACCAACTCATTTTGCAAAGTATTTTCATTGAGACACTCTTCATCGTCAATATTTCCTTGCACCCCCTGATATTCACCACCACCTTTACCTTTCAAAATACCTCTTTTCGGAGGTCTGGGAGGAAATGACCCTCCTGACCTGCATCCAAGACCATCACTACTTGAGTCACTATGAATACTAGATGCTGAGGCTAAATTTTCATAGTGCTCACGAAGTTGTTGGAAATTATTGGCACTTACAGCCACATTACCCTCTCTGGAATCCCTAAAATCTCTAGTATCTCGACTAGTTCGTACATCTTTTACATCTTGGACATCTCGATCAAAAGCACTATAATCTATTCGACTTCTAAACTGATCCATATAATCGGCAGTAATTCCACTAGGCAGCTTCTCTTCCTCCTTTTTCTTCCGTCCTTTTCCTATTAAACTCCGCCTGGCATCGTCGAGTCTCCGTAGTTCTTCGAGGGTCATGGCGGCTCTGTCTTTCGCCCTTTTGCCATCCTTTAATTTCTTGTCCTTCTTTTTCCTCTCTCTGTCCTCCCTATCTTTGTCTTTTTTCATAAAGTTGAACATTTTTACATTTGATATAATCTGAAATAAAGTATATATATATATATATATATATATATATATATATATATATATATATATATATATATATATATATATATATATATATATATATATATATATATATATATATATATATATATATATATTAGAGTACAGGAATTCCATTCCAGCTGTTAACTGGAATTTTTTTCCAGGTTTTGATTCCAGTTGGAACCCGAAATACAAATCTACTCAGAAAACATTTGCTGGAATGATTTTTATTTTACATAACCCAAAACATTTATATGTTTTATATGTAAAATTTCTTTAATTAAACACTAAACTGTAAACAAAAAATAAACACATTCTATATATAAAAATGAAGAATGAGAAAAAGCTAAGTATCTCACTGTCAGAAAGGTGGAAAGAGCAAATTCAAATCGTAAGAGAAGGAGGGGTGGGAGAGAGAGAGTAACCCAAATAACCAAGTGACAAGAAAATGATAACATGGAAGGAGAAGCAAACGAATAAACAGTTTTAAAGAATATGGAGAGAATAAGCCTGTTGATTCTGGTTGAGGTCTGGTTTGTACTTAGAAATTGTAAATAGACTCTAAAATATGAAGGGAGATGAAATCAGTAGTAGAGTCTAGGATAGAAAAATGTTTAGGAAGAGGAAATGTGTGACAGAGATTAGCGTGTGAGCGTATATTGGAATGGGAAGGTGACGAGATGGGAAGAGAAGTGCAATGGGAAAGACCTTGATGTTCATAAATGCAAGTTCTTAGAAGCCTGGTTGTGAATCCAATGTAACCCTTCATACAGGTGGAACAAGAGTATTTGCACACAGCCAAAAATCTAAGAGGAAAGGGAAAAGAAGATTTATAACAAAAAAAGGAAGAGATTTTAAAAGAAGTTTGCAAGTAAAGTGACAGCGAGAAAGTGTCTTACGTAATTTGGAGGTGAGAGACATGGTAGACTGATCAAGGTTAGGAAATTTAAAATAAATTTTTTTTTGAAACTGTCGAAAGGGAAAGGGCGGATGATATTTCGTAGATAGAAAATTGAAGAGATGTTTGGAGACCAAGTTGGGGGGGAAAGTTATGTAACTTAAAGAGATTGTGGAGAAAGTTAAACTCAGTATGTAGATAGAAATATGTGGAAGAGAAGTTTTAGGCTCTATGTATGAATGTTAAGAGAGTGTTAATCTTATAGCTGTGGGAGGAAGCACTATAGAAATTAGTAATATAGAGGATGGAAAGGATTGTTTACAGAAGACAAAAGTAAGAAAGGAGTGAGCTGTTTTGGTGAAGAGACATTAAGAAAGGAGAGAGTGTTATGTTGTTCTAATTCAATTGTGTATTGAATATTGGGATGAAAGGTGTTAATGTAGGTTCGTAAACTTTGAGATGAATCCATGGAAGGAAAAAGACAAAAGATATCATCAACATATCATTTATAAAATGTAGGGGAGTGACTGGAGAAGATTCCAAATGATGAATGAAAAAGTAAGCTAGTATGATGCCCAATGTAAATTAATAGTTCATAAAGTGACGTTTAAGTATACTTATACTCCAGACAATAATTTTTATTGTACAAAAAAAATTTTTTTTTCTACAAAAAAGTATAATTTTACTATCTTATATTGTTTTTAAATATTTACAGCTACTTTATTTACTAATAAGTCTTGAGAAGTTTTGTAACTTTCATTCCCAATAATTGCAATATTTAAATTGGTATTTTAGTGCTCACATCCACTTTGTACATAGTCTGAGTCAGTCATATATATAATTTAGAGAAAAGACAAAAGGTTGTAAATATAACAATGTTACTATTCAAAAATTATTCTCCTTTCACAAGGATCGACATCGAAATTGAGCACAGAGTAACAAAGATAAAAATACATGATGCTAATGCATCATGCTTGAACTTAAGCAATGTCCTCATAATATTTAAAAATCAATGACATCTTGGCACAAAGACTGTAATACTTTGACAACATCAGTTTAAAAAAATTAAAAAATACAGATAACAAATACATTACATCTATAGTATGTGGGTACTATACATCTTTGCAATCAGAGCATTTAGTGACAAATTTGATTCATCATCAAATCTGAGAAGGAGTCAGACTCTGATGTAAAGTCAGAAGCAGAGCTTTCAATATTCTTGCTCTCCTGAATGTCTCTCAGCATAATTTTCTCAGACTTTGGAGTCCTTATGGGGGTTGACAAGGATGTTCATAATGGTGAAAAGCTAGTACTTAGATACTGTAAATCAATCTCATGATGATGTACATAAATACTTAACTGAGAGTATTAGTCCAAATAGTGTGATGAGTTTGATGATTACTTCAACATTACTGTGATGCTGTAAGTTTCAGATTCTGAAGGACATTAACTAGGTTTCCTACATACTCTTTACTCTGTTTTCTTTTCCATGATTCTGTTTTATTCTCTGTCTAATTTCCAAAAAAACTCTCAGTTTGATGTCACTGCTACATTTTGTACAATCTAGTATAATTGATATCTGAATAATTGTTGGTGGTATCTAAATCTAAGTCAGGGATGGTATATGTGTAGTTGTCAAAACTTACATATATTCTTTTGCTGGAGCTAAGTAATTATAGCTTGTATAATACATGTTCTGAATGTGTATGACTAATATACCAGTAAGATACATACTCGCAATTCAAGTTTTCAACTCTCATAAGTAGGATCCTAGTTTTTACTTTTAAAACTGATAAATGAAGCAATAGCATTACTGATATTACAAGAATAAGGATTGAATTTTCTAACCAATCACAATTTCACAATTCTTTACTGGTTTATATTTACGATGTACAAAAATATTCATATTGAAGCTTATAAAATTAGACTTGAATTATTGATAGCATTTTATAATACTAATTTTACAAGTAAATGTTTAATCACTTAAAACAAATACTTTTGCAGTTATATAATAAAATAACTCAATGCAGCTTTTTTTTTTTTTTTTTTTTTTTTTCTTGTAATGCATGAAACTGAAAAAAAAAAAAAAATTTTTTTTTTTTTTTTTACAACTCTAAATCTTACTTATATAAATAATTTATTACAGCTATTTTAAGTATTGCCCTAACTATAATGCTATAATTAAGATTAATTTGAAAGTGATTTTTTTGAAATAATGATGTCACAGTTTGCAAACAGTTGAACCAGGCCATGGCTCAATAAATTCCACTCCAGGAAAAATAAGCTACATCAAAAATATAAAACTGTTACAAAAGGAATAAAGAAAATTGTGTATATTAACATCATGTAACTTGACCATAATAATGTTATCAAATATGCTGATAAAAGGCCAATACATTTAGAATACAATAAGCAAAATATGAAATTCCAAAAATTTTGACTTGATTTAAGATATGTTATTTAAATATATAATTTTTAATCATTTTTTCATCATTTTGTATAACGGAACATTTGGGAATATGCAAAAGTTATATTTTTGTTTAAATTTTAGCATTTAAAATTAATAACATCTTTGACAAGTAATGTGCTTCCTAGACAACACTAATTAAAAAAAAAAAAAAAATATTATAAAATATAAATGAAAGAAATTATATTTGGATTAAAACTGTTTTCAAATATGGGAAACATTCAAATTAATCTTGGATAAAATTCAGTCAAAGCAATTAGGAAGGTCATTACCAGTTCCAGTGGTCTTGAAAACTTATTCGAGATTAAGGAATAAACTTAATCAGGTAAAAACTTCTAAGAGACAATCAAAAATTAAGTCTGCAAGAAATAATAATAGAAGTCTGAAGAAATTCTTTAGTTTTTATAAATTTATTAATCATAATAATAACAAAGATTGGTCCTATTAGGATAAATGACAATTTTGTTAGGTCATATAAAGAATGTCAAAATTTCTATCACCTATTTTGAGTCAATATTTACTGATGAGTTTGATTACATACATTATAAAATAGATTAGAGATACTTTTAAATTTCTTAATATTGATGTTGGTGAGATTAAAGATTTACTTAAATACCATATATCGATTAAAATAACTGCAGGTTCTGACAGTGTGCATGGAAAAATCCTAAAGAAGGAAGTAATAGTGTCTGATATGGTTTAAATTTAATATTTAATAGGTCTCTTAATTATTATGAAATACCAGAGAATTGAAACATTACTTATATGATGATAATTTATAAGAAAGGGAAAGAGGGATGATCTTTGGAAATTACAGGAAAGTTAGTTTAAACTGATTAATGGAAAAAAAATATTGAGAAGTAAAGCTGAAAATTTGAATATTTATGCATGGTTCATCTCTTACCTGGTATTTAGTAGTTATTCATAATATAAACTGCAATTGTAATGTATATTGAAGAAAAGCAATAAAAATGGGTCAGAAAATCAAATTCAATAAATTTAAAAAGTTAATTAAAGTACTAAAAATCTTGTTATAAAATGATATAATTAGGCCAACTACACCAAGCGTGCCTACGCCTTATAGTAATGTAGGCAAAGAATGACATCACAAAAATTATCGATATTAACGTATCAATATTTCATAATATTGTTTCTAGATATTTGAAATACTTAAAAAATACATTTTCACACCTTTTTATTTTTTTCCTATTTAGTTTAAGCCTTTTTGCTAGCCATCAGCGTACATTTACCCTTTAAGTCAAGGTTAGGTTAAGTCGAACTAGTTTATTAGATTTAACAATTTATATACCTACATTAGTATCAATACTGTCAAAGTAGCAGATGAAAACCAAGCTTTATAATATTCAAAATCTATTTTTACTACCCTAAGTGCATTTTTATTTAGCGAATTTTGATTTTCCAACCCATTTTTTATTATTTTTCTTCAATATATACTACATTTCCAGTTTATATTTTGAATAATACTAAATACCAGGTAAGAGATGAACCATGCATGTTTACCAAAATAAATTTCGCAACAATATTTTGCAAGACACTCAACATGGTTCTAGGAAAAGTAATTCATATTTGCCGATTCTTCTAGAATTTATAGAATATACTAATTGTATCAGCAAAGGGGAGTCAGTTAATACTGTATATCTAACTTTAGCAAAACCTTTGATTAGATACCCATATAAGGTTGATTCACTAGTTAATTCTGGCTTAGGAGTTATTGTACATAATTGGATAAAGAAGTTGTTGAAGAACAGGAGACGTGCACAATATTAAATGGAAATAAATCATGTCTGGTAGTAATGAGTGGAATTCTTCAGGATTCTTTGCTGGAGACTCTATTCCAAAACTATATTTATGATATGGATAAGGACTCTGAGGAGTATAAAATATTAAGTTTGCTAATAATACTAAGTTAAACTATCCTGCCAAAAATATTGAGGAACCTATAATAGTTTAGCCTGATTTAAATAAACTTCTTAGCGGAGTTGGTGGTAAATGAATTTTAATACTAAAATTATTAGTTTCAGTTGAACTCGCAATGCGTAGGTATATTATTAGTTTCAGCAAACCTATCTCGTATAAAAAAATCTATTACTGTTAGCTAGACAATTACCATTTTAATATTATTATATTGTGTCACAAGCATAAAGTCTATGGTCACAGGTAGTTGCAGCGAAAGAAGTACTTTGCTTATATTAAATGAAGAATTCATTAGTGTATAGTATAGATATTTGCTATATCAATAATTAATGTTATAGGCCTTGCCAGTTTTTATTGCATTTATTCTTCATTTTAACACTTTTGCAGTATTCTCTAGAAAAATTTTAAAAATTGGTTTTGAGGCCCTTGTACTAAACAAATTACCAAATCCACAACTATCAGTATCACAATTGCTATAAATTTTTATATTTTATTACTACTCACTGGTTAGGGGGTATGAAAAGCTCTGCCTCCTGTAAATACAAATTCATGCCATTTATTTATTTATTTTCTATAATATTGGTAGGTTAGTTTAAAATAAATTTGATTTCCTACTATGAATTAAACAATTACATTATAAGGTTCTTCACATTAGTTATTCTAAAAATTTACATTACAAAATGTACGAGAAGTGATTTGAGTCCATGGATAAAAAAAAAAAAAAGAGATTTGGGTGCAATTATCAGTAGTAGTTTGAAAGTGTCAGAACTGTTTAGAAATAAGAAATAAAGCTAACAGACTGGTAGGAATAATAAACTCGAACTATAATGTTAATCATAAAAGTAAGGAAGTGATCAGTATAATCTATAATAGTTATGTTAGATCACTGATTCAATACTCTGCACAGGTTTAGGCTCTTTATTTAAGAAACAATATCTATAAGCTGGAGACAATGCAGTGTAGATCAATTTTTAAATTTGAAAAACAAGTTACATGGATAGGTTAAAAGAACTGAAGAGAAATTTGCAAGTAATTGAGAGGTTACTATCTAAAGGTCCCCCTTTACACCCCTTCAACATATTTAATCCTCCAATATATTAATGGTCTAGTTAAAGACCATCAAACTCCCAGTGACACACCTTTCTCAAACACATTTACTTACCTCTATAGCAATAGTAAAAATAAACTTGTAAGATTTTTCATAGAGGCACCACGATTTGGTCAATCATTATTACTTAATTTTAAACATGGAAATATCAAATATTTAAACGGGAATATACATTACTGACACTGTAAATGTTAATATATTACAATACTTATACACAATATCAACCACATATATACGACCGGTACCAAATAATGACTCACAAAACAAATTATAAATATATTAGTAATATTAAGTAATTTATTTCTTTATAAAACGTTAAAAATAAGTCATAATTTATTAATTTATCTTTTTACAATAAAATCCTGAATAATAGAGTCATTCACACAGAGCAAAAAATTTTTACAAGTAAACAAAAGATTGTCATGAAAATCCTGCCCCTGAAACAAATATTTGCCCCGACTACCTAGCCTTTAGGATGCATTCTAAGAAACCAGTATTTATGTGAAATTTAAGTAATTTAAAAACCCATGTCACGTTAAAAATAAAATTTCTACATTCTCCTGAAAAGTTTTCATTTTTCAATATTGAATTAAGCATGAATTTTTAAAATATAGAAAATAATAAGTTCTAGCAGTTCAAAATAAAAAAAATTAATTATCAGTTCATCATGTCAATATATTTCAAAGTCTAAGGACTCCAAAATAATTTGAACGATTCATAAAAGTCAACCAAGAACTAGACTTAAAAGAAAAAGAAAAAAAGTCCCAAACCCAGAATTTTTATATAAGTAAATCAGATGTAAAGATCAGTAAAAAATCTTTAATTTTATAAAATTCCAAGAGAGTGATCTTAGAAAAAAAGTCCTTTTTAACTAAACCTTAAAAGAAAAAGGAAAAAAAGAATTTTTATACAAAAGCAGAATTTTTATATAAGTAAATCAGATGTAAAGATCAGTAAAATATCTTTAATTTTATAAAATTCCAAGAGAGTGATCTTAGAATGATTTTATAGAAGTGCATTGTACATCCTTTTTAATGCTTATTATGGTCCTTTAATTTTTTTTTAAAAAAAAAAAAAAAAAAAAACTAATCAAAAAGTTACTAAATATACAGTAGTCTGAAATAAAGAAATATTTTATGGAACTTTGTTTCACAACAAATGAAGAAGCAGATTTAGTAGAAAATTAACTTTATCATTTTTCCTTTCTATATGAATGCATCTAGACGTGACAGACTCTTTTAAACAGAAAAAAATGTCCCATGAAAAGCAACCATTATTTCGCTTTTTTAAATTTTTTATCTATCTTTAACAAAAAAAAAAAAAAAAAAAAAAAAAAAAAAAAAAAAAAAAAAAAAAAACACTACTTTAAGAGTATTTTTATAACATAATTGTAATAAGACTGCATTACAAATAAAAAGAAACGAGATTGAACGACATCTACAAATTTAAAATTCACATATTAAGAAATACTGGAGGCTTTATTAAAAATTAATACTTCATTTTATTATTCATGAATGTGAGCATGTGTGAATATATTATTATTATTAATTATTATTGCTGCTTCATATATATATATATATATATATATATATATATATATATATATGATATATATATATATATATATATATATATATATATATATATATATATATATATATATATATATATATATATATATATATATATATATATATATATATATATATATATATATATATATAAACTTCAACGTTTAAAGTTTGCTATAGGGGAATCGAACCAAGGCCCTATAGCACAAAAGCATAGAATTTTAATTCTACTCCACTGGCGGTTCAAAAGAGAAACCCAAAGAGGAGAAACTCAGAAACAATCTCCACCTTTACCGCTAATGAATAATAACTCACAAGAACAACTTCCAAGGACTTCTCCAGACCGTGCTTGAGCGTGAGGCAACATGACCCGGGCTCGGCCTCCCCCTCTTTTCCTCTTGAAAACTAAACAGATAAGGTAAGGTAATGTTTAGCAGACTGTAACTAACATTACCTTATCTGTGGAGCTTTTTTGATATTCCACTTTTTAAGTATAGATGATTTACAAACTGCGTATTAAATAATTATTTTCTCTCAGGAAAAATCACTGACGATCACTCAAGACTCAAATTTGACCGTGTAGTTTGTACAGCTACAAAATATTTTATTTTGTGAAGCTTCTTAAAAATATAGAAGTTAAAATTAATAAAATTTCAAATAAAAATAAATAAAAAGACCCAGGCCTTTCAACGTAAATACATTATCATCAGACTCCTAAACGTGAAAAAAAAAGTTAACAGCTTCATGAATAAACTTCCTATGCAAACTAAAACATTAAATTTTATTAGTATATATGGCACTTGCGGAATAAAGTGCCATCGGCCTTTGATTTACAATTGCAAATCTAGTTCGACCAGGCAGACTACAAGCTTTCATGAGGCTTTTTCTGCAATGTTGCAAGCCCATACTCCTTCCTGATCCCTTTTTAAGGGGTCTGGGCCCCCTCCGTCGGTGTATCCTTATAGGGTGGAGGCGTAGCCACAGCAACCCATTTTTTCAGCCTCTTTCATGACCCCGTTTTGAAGATTCTTAAAAAACAAAGCAAATTAAATTTTAATATACGGATGAAACTGCAAGCAGATCATAAAAGTTTTTTGGAAAACAACCAAAAATAAAAATAAATAAAAAAAATATGAGAAAAGAAATTTTTTTTTTTTTTAACTAAGGAATATTAAAAAACACCAAAAAATAAAACAATTTTAATAATCATAATAATAATAATGTTGAGATCATTATACTTTTTATATATTTGGTAACATGGTTAAGCTCCTAAGAGTCAAAATACAGTACATTAAATATTGTTTACATAAATTTCCAATATGTGTATGTGTGTGAGAGAGAGGGAGAGTTTGGCAATTCATAATGAAAGCTATCAACGAGTGCTTTGAATCCGACATCATTAAGATAAACAACATATGCATATGAATAAAAAATCTCAGGGGATGTTCATTCTCTTGTGCAAAGCATAAACAGTTTTGTTACCACTCGCCAGGAACAGTATTTTCACCTCAGTACATGAAAAATTATTTTAAAAAAATTAAAACGTTTATAACTCCTCTGATCGCGAGGATACCAACTCTCCGAACTTAAACCAAATTAAAAGCAATCAACCAAGCATCGAACCAGTTAAAGATTTGAAAATTACGAAGAAAAAAAAAGGCAAATTTATACTTACTTAACTGTGTGTTGTGTTTACAAAGACGAAAGTCGAAAACAGGCAAGCAAACCCAACTCTCTTGGAGGCATAAAAACTTCATAAACTCCTTAAATTTTAAATTAAAATAGAACTGATTCAGCACACTAGTCGTAGATTTGAAAAGTTGGATGATAAATGAGAAAATTAAACAGTTATGAAAGTCAGAATCAAGATTTCACACACTTTTCTCAACCTAAAATTAACATCAAAATTCTGTAGAAAACTCACCTAAATTTGATGATCGAGCACAAATAAAAACGAAACTAATTGAAACAGTAATTTCAAATGAGATAATGTGGCGTAATATACACTGATATACAATATCAATATTGATCAACACACTGACAAATTCTCAGAATTTATAACAAAAGCAAAATACAACATAAACCAACTCTCACAGGACTAAGAGCGAGACCAAATTCACATATATTATTCACATATACAAAAGGCACTAGTCAGATATATAAAGAGAAACCTACTTAGTTATTGCAACACTAGAGTACAAAATAACCTGATTCAAACAAGGGAAAAGAAGCAAGAGGATACTTCACAGAACCAAACCCATATATTACAAGTACCCAACCATATAAGTTACTACTTATACACAGGTAAAGGTAAAGCTATATTCAACTAAATTATTAAGTAAAAAGACAAAAAAAAATTATATATATAAATATTTGCACTTAATTTATTAAAATTTTATCAATTTTAACATGAAAAAAAATTCATTTGTCGTAGTGGTAAAACAAATTTCAAAAACACCTCAAAAGAACAAAATATCTTTTTTAGCAATTACATTCATAAAGCTTTCTACTGAAAAATAAAATTAAATACATTAAAAAAATCACAATCCTATATATATATATATATATATATATATATATATATATATATATATATATATATATATATATATATATATATATATATATATATATATATATATATATATATATATATATATATATATATATATATATATATATATATATATATATATATATATATATATATATATATATATATATATATATATATATATATATATATATATATATATATATATATAAAACTGTCACTCTGGGGGGTTCACCACTTGTAATCTAAAACCCTATTTTACAGTAACAGATCAGTAACGATTCTAGCCTAAGACAAATAAAAGTGGTTTTGTTTTGACAGACCAACTTTGAAAACTGGAGATCATTATTTTAGGGTAAGGATGATGGGATGAGGGTGAAAGGGTGTACAAGTTACAAAAGTGAGACAAAACAATATATTTAATTTTAAAAAAATGTAACTAAAACCTACCACAGCCTTTTTTGTATAGATGCAACTTTATAAAAAAATAATGATAATAATAAAAATAAAAATAAATAATAATTTCATCTATTTATTTCGTCTACGCCTACTGGTGAAGCCTTTCTTCTTATCCCCTAAGGTGAGGTCTCCCCCTTGCAGCTCCGGGTTCCTTTCCACAGTATTAACACCTTCCAAATGCGCCATAATGTCATTCATTTGACTCTCCATTTCCTTAATTTTCTGAAATAATAATAACAATAATAATAATAATAATAATAATAAATAATAATAATAATAATAATAATAATAATGTTTGAGATCATTGTACTTTCAAATACATAGTAGCATGGTTAAGCTCTTAAAATGGAAAAATGTATATAATATTTTCAGTGTGTGTATGTGTGTATGTTTGCATATGCAAGTGAGTAGCTCATACATAATAGGGCTTTAAATCCGACATCATTAAAAAGTTAAACAAAATAATAATAATAATAAGTACTACCTTTCCAAATACAGAATATCAACAGTATAAAATATAAATAT
Organism: Armadillidium nasatum; assembly: GCA_009176605.1. Lineage (NCBI taxonomy): Eukaryota > Metazoa > Arthropoda > Malacostraca > Isopoda > Armadillidiidae > Armadillidium > Armadillidium nasatum. The sequence continues at coordinate 174,700 of SEYY01000470.1, read as the reverse complement.
TCCAACCCACATGTATCAGAAAAATTAAAATGTGCTGCTTTATAAAACCTATATAGAGAGAGTATGGTTTTGGATGTTTCTCTTGTATACCTTATAATATTATTAATAGTAATAATATTAACTATTATTTTGGTTTTCCACTGCTCTATACCACGTTTTCCTACTCTCTCTCTGTCTTCTTTACACGAAACTCTTCTCTCTCTCTCTCTCTCTCCTCTCTCTGTCTTCTTTACACGAAATTTGTGTTAACAAATCACATAGTCTATCTCTTCTCTCTTCTTTCTTTATGGAATGAGAATTATGTTAACAAATCCTAATCTTATGACCTGAGATTTATTCCATTTGTTTAAGACAATTTTTTAAGATACCTTCTTATCTCGAGATTTTTCAACAGATTCTATTGATAATATCAGCGCCTTTTCTATCAATATTTTCAATATCGATTATTTCAAATTAAATAATAATGATTTGCTCATCTCGTGTTTATCGCTTCGACTATGGCATTTCTCTAGTTTCCAAAAAAAGTCAGTAGAGAGAATAAAGCAATATCCTAAAAGTACTTCAAGTTATTTCACTAGAACACTAGTGAACAATTTGGCAAATCACCTGTCCCTCCCCTTTGCCACCACCCCCATCAAAAAAAAAAAAAAAATTTATTTAAAATTAAAAATACCTCATCTTTCTCCTTTAGGTCGTTCTCCAAAGCTTGAACTCTATCTGTTAGTTCTTTTTTCCCTTCAGCTAACACAATATTGAACTGTTTCTCGGTCTCCAATTCCTTTATGACCTGTAAATAATTTTAAAAAATTGTTTTTGTACAGAATTAAAGATTTAACAGGCTTCTAAACATAAGAGAGAAGAGACATATACAAAGTACAAAAGAAAAGGAAAAATAAGAGAAAAGAAATAATAAAAAGAAGAAAGACATTTTTAAAAACTTACAACATTTAAAAAGATAAATACAAAATTTAGTCAAGGTTAACAAAAGATAATACATATAAATGCTGTATATAAAGCTACAAAACTTTCTGTTGTTGAATAACTTCATCTATAGCCTAACATGGTAAACAAACTTGAATGGGAGGTTTAATATTAACTTATTTCTCAATAAAGACATGTAAGAAGAATGTGTTTTACAAGATACAGAAGAAAGGTAAAGAGTAAAGGGTGCTGCTTATAACTGGTGTCATTCCTCTTTGGAGATCATACTATGTTCAAATATATATGGTGGTTTGCATTACACAAATTTAATGAAAGCTATCAAGTAGAAAGGCTTTTTAACTAAGCCCTATAAATTCTCAAGATATTTTGGTAGTTTACATACCTTTGAATATTTCTGCGACAAGTGTTGCATCTTCTTGTCAATGCTTTGCTTTTCCTTTTTCAAAGTTGAAAATTCTGCTTCCAAGTTTGTAAGGTCCTCAGCCTTCTGCTGAGCCTGCTGCTTGCTTTCCTCTACTTCCTTCAATGCCTCGCATTTTGCTTCGGCAATCTTGGCTTCAAAATACTCTCGCTGTGACTCCAGTTGAGAAGAGAGCAGATGAGTACACTCCAGCTGAATCGCCGTCATCTTTTCATCTTCAAAATTTTGCTCCTTTCCAGCATCAGAAGCAGGGGAAGATCTCTCGTAAGATACCATTTTACCATCCCCTTCGCTTTGAAGGAGCCTGTGAACGTAGTTATCCCTGACATAGTCCCAGACCCGATTGTTTCCAACTTGTAAGGAAAAGAGGTGATTTGTCTCCATGAAGTGCCTAAGATTTGCAAAGAAAAAAAATAACACCAAATTTAAAAGAGAAATCAAATTACGTCACACTTACAGATTCCATCGTCATTAAAAAAAAATACATGGATATTATGAAACTTCTATATCTAAAAGTATTCTAAATTGACAACAAATACACCATCTAAGGAGTTAAATATGAGAAATACAAATTAGCAAATATTTCAAAGCAAGAGAGAGAGGATAAAAAATGCATACGTAATTTCTTCTTTACTCGTCCATAAAATAAAAAAAATAAAAAAAAAAAAAAAAAAAAAAAAAAAAAAAAAAAAAAAAAAATATTACAATACTTTTTAATTAATGCCGAAATATTTTGAATTAAAAAATTTTTTATTGAAAGTTTTGAAATTTAAAAAGGCATTATTTATGAGAACATTTCAAAATTATAAAAGCATTAATTTAAGAGACACTTTTTTAAATTTAAAAAGTGAATAATACATTTTAAAAAATTGTGATATGCCTTACTCTTGCTTAATTTTTTATTTGCAATAATGCTTTAAATGTCAAAACTAAATTGTTACTCATTTTGCCTTTCTGGAATGTAGGGCAATAGTTCCTAACTTTTTTTTGTTTGGAATACAGAAATGACTCCTAACTTTACGTATGTGGACCCCATGACTCCTAACTTTAAGTATGTGGACCCCATGACTCCTAACTTTAAGTATGTGGACCCCATGACTCCTAACTTTACGTATGTGGACCCATGTCCTATAAAGACCCCATGACTCCTAACTTTAAGTATGTGGACCCCATGACTCTAACTTTACGTATTGGACCCCATGAATCCTAAACGTATGTGGTAATGTGGACCCCATGACTCCTAACTTTACGTATGTGGAACCCCATGACTCCTAACTTTAAGTATGTGGACCCATGAATAACTTCCTAAAGTATGTGGACCCCATGACTCCTAACTTTAAGTATGTGGACCCCATGACTCCTAACTTTAAGTATGTGGACCCCATGACTCCTAACTTTAGTATGTGATATGTGGATCCATGAAACTTTACGTATGTGGACCCCATGACTCCTAACTTTAAAAATAAAAATTTTACGTATGTGGACCCCAAATGACTCCTAACTTTAAGTATGTGGACCCCATGACTCCCAACTTTACATATGTGGACCCCTAACTTTTGAAATCCTAACTTTAAGTATGTGGACCCCCTGAGGCCTAACTTTAAGTATGTGGCCTAATTTAATGACTCCTAACTTTAAGTATTTATTAAAAGTATGTGGAGAACATTTCCTAACTTTAAGTATTATAAAAGAAATTTAAAAAAAAAAAAAAAATTTAACTTTAAGTATGTGGACCCCCCATATACTCATATGTAATATTCCTACATAAAATATTTAAAGGTTAGTAAAAGCTAATAATTAATAAATCCAAGCTTCTGTTTCCCCTGGGGGTCCATTTAAAAAGTTGGGAAACGCTCAAGCAGACTTAGTAGATAATGACATTTGCTTTGGAGAGAATCTAATTACTAACTTCATCTCCTCCCACATCGCACATTCAATTACATCACCTACAATCAAACTGACAATATAAATAAATTTTCAGTTAAAAAGCTACATATACCTATACTACATTTAACTCCCTCAATTTATATATTACCACTTAACAAGGAAAAAAAATACAATCCACCACAATGGAGGATTTTGCAGCAGCTTTCCTGTAAATAAGTTTAAGGTGAACAAGTTATAATAATCAGAGTCGCATTTTAAGTAATAGCAGAAAATAAAAGTCCCAGCTCAAATAGCCATAGATTAGATTCAAATAGAAAAAAAAATGCTAATATGCTACTATACATATCTGAGTAAATTTATTAAAATTTTATCGATTTATATATTGATATTTTAAAACAAAGTCTCTTAAGAGTTTTTCATACATTTACATCCCTGCCAGATGCCTGGAAGCTCTACAGAAATAGAAGCAAAATGTGTACAATTGTAAACATCTGCCAAAATTACATATAATAGTCAATAGCTAAAAATGGAGTCAAATAAATTTACAACCACTACCACTTCTCTTTTGTAACATTTATGTCCAAATTTCACTATAACAATAAGTTTGACAATTCTTACTTCTACTTCTACATCTACGCCTTTATAGTGATTGTGATTGAGTCGTAAACTCATGCCCCGAGTTTGACACCCGAGAGAGAAACTTTGTGAAGAAATTTCTCTACTCGATAAATGTCAAAAAAAGCTTGTATGGGGTGAACTTTAAAAAAAAAATCGTTCCCTTCAATATATCTGACAATTTGAGACTAGTAAAATCAATTCCCCCCAAATATGTGAAGACATTTAAAAAGAAAACTAAATATTTTAATCCTTCTACCTCATCCTCCTCAAACCACCACCACCTGTCATTATTCCCGTGGTGTCCCAAGCATCATTACAGAGAATCTATTCATTCTTCTTAGATGAATCAAAATTTCAATTCAACTTTTGAAAAAAAAAATTTCCCGTAAATTGTTACTTTTTCGTTACAAATTAAAAACTGAACCTAAACTGTGAAGCAGTCTTTATGAATAATAACCAAACCTATAGAAAATATGTCAACTTTTTTTAATAAAAAAGATGTTAAGCTAAAAAACCTTCGTGTGGTTTTTTTTCTGTTCAACAACAATTTCTTTAAGATAAATAGTAATAACAATAATAATTTACTCGATTTCACTACTACTACTAATAATAATAATAATAATAATATCACACTAACCTATGGGCATGTCCACCAACATAGCGCCCACATCCAACATGACCACAAATTAGGCAAATCCATAAAGAATCTGTAGCTCCACACGAAAGACATCTCTGGTCAGGAACTTCCTCCGGAGTCTGACAAAAACGGCATACTGGACAGCTGCAAAGTAAATATACATTTAAATTGATAAAGAAATCTTTCTCCTTACGATCTTTGGATATGAGGACCTACTACTTTAAATGAAATCTATAACACAATCAACCCATGCAGTTCAGTCAGTATTCCACCCTCAAGATAACTACCAACTTTGAATTACTATCCTGTACTGGACAACGCTATTATTATCGGGCAATACTGGTCAACAAAGAGAAAAAATATATATATATATTTTTTTTTAGTAAAGTTCACATCTCACGGGCATTGCCCTATTCGAGGAGAGGAACTTTTCTAGGTAGTATATACCTAGGATTCCCAAGAGGAATCGAACCGGCGCCCCCAAGCACGTTAGTCAATCACCCTACCGTTTGAGCCACGGTAGACGGCAAAACAAACAATAGTAGATTATATAAACAAACAAATATAATACATAAACATATATAAACAAACAATAGTAGATTAATGCACCATAGAAAATTTTTACTTGTAATATCTTTCTTAAAAGAGTTTTACGTAAATAAATAAATAAAAACTAAATTGTAGTAATTGAAAAAAGACAAGGGTGGCTAAAAATTTACCTGGTGTCCCCCCACTTGGCCAAGCACTCCCCATGGAATGAATGATTGCAAAGGATGGTCAGAATGCCGTCCACAGATTCGTCCATTCTTTCCAAACACACAGGGCAGGTTGGTAATTCTGAATGACCTTAAATTAGAAATAAAAATACATATGGGGATTGGTAATTCACGATGGCTGTATACTTGAAACAAAAGTAAATAAAGAGGTTGGTAATCCTAAAATACTTCTTAAGAGAAATAAAAGAAAATTATAAATGAAAATAAAATAAAGCTAGCGCACAACAATGGAGAAATTTTAATTTTTGTCGAATAAAATAAGCTGAAATTTACCTTAAGCTAACCCTAACATTAAACCAACCTACGATTAAAGAAGAATAAAGGCGACTTGGGCGAAAACTTTGTTTAGCACAAATAAACTAGCATCTCGGCCACTTAATCTTATCACGATGGTCTCCCAGCCATTACCCATTTTGTGACGTAACATCCTAAATCCTCACCAGGAACTGTTAAAATTTCCTCAGTGGGTTTCATAAGAACTCATACCCCTTTTATAACACAGAATATCTTAAAATCTTACCAGGAATAGGAAGACCACCTTCTTCAAGCTCACTTGTAGTCTCCACTCTAGCTACGTAAACCATTCGGCATACCTCGGGCTCAATGCTATTGAAAGTTTGTCCATTGAAAGTTTTGTAAAACAAATCCGCATCACACTGTAATAAATAAATAAATAAGTAAGTTCAGATTTCTTCACACTTACCTTTACAGGTCAATAATATTGTATCATTATATTGCCTAGATAACCATATAAGTTAAGAACAATAATACTACTCTTTATCCAAAGAAGATGGACGAAGCTTTGTATTAAATACTTAAGCATAAAGCAAATTAACCTCACTCATTTTTCCACCAACTACTTTTTCACATTCACTTGATGATGCTTATTCATACCTCAAAATATACTCTTTCATACTTTCTTCCTCTTTTTTTTTTCAATTTTGAAAAACTCGATCGCCTTTTCCTTTTACTTCGTTCTTGTGCCTTCCTTGAATACCTCGTCGAGTATCCATAATATTTCCTTTATTCAATTCTTAGGTTTCATTTCATTCAAGTCAATGTCTTTCACCAAATCATAAGCCCTCCCAGTTAAAGTCAAGTCAATGTCTTTCACCAAATCATAAGCCCTCCCAGTTAAAGTCATTCTTATTTTAACAACCTGGGCATTTCGTTTCCAGCCTCAGACACTATCAACCAATCATCCACTCTTTTCGCCAAATCATTATACTCCCCTAAAACTGCAGGACACTTCAATGATTCGTTTCTTTCTTAGTATTTCTACCTTCCTTTCTTCACCACTTTCATTCACCTTCAAGGGTTACGTTTTGCTACCACTGAATAACTATCCTATTCAATAAAATCTACAAACAGAATTGCAATAAAGGATTTACTTTCACTTAAAATAATAATAATAATAATTTCAAAAGATTTAAACTCTGAAACTTTTTGTAGCCCTTCAAGGAAGAAAAGAAAACAAGTTTTCTAAATATAACAAAGAGTATGTAGCCTGGAAATGTAGACTATTTTGAAAATCCAAGGAATGTGTTGAAATAAAGTTACTAAAATTATACAAATTATGTAAACCGTACATGAAAAGTGAGATAGAAATGTGAAATAAATGTCTAAAAATATAAAGTATGTAGAAAAAATGCAGAATATTCTGAAAGTGTTGATAAAATGCTTTAAAAAAATGTTGTAGGGATAAGAAAGTTCTAGTCTAGAAGTGTTGATAAAATGCTTAGAAAATATATTTTATGGGGTAAAGAAGTTCTAGAAGTGTTGATAAAAGGCTTAGAAAATATGCTATTTTATGGGGTAAAGAAGTTCTAGAAGTGTTGATAAAAGGCTTAGAAAATATGCTGTAAGGGTAAAGAAATTCTAGAAGTGCTGATAGGAAAAAAAACTGAACCAAAATACTAACCTGAGTTTTAAACTTGATAAGAACCATGTATTGATTAGGTTTTGTGTCTCGAATAATTCTCATGTGTTCAATGGCTGGATAACACGGTGCTGTGAACTGAAGGAGATCATGAATTGTCATAGACGTTGGGACACCCAACAAGCACAGCATTTCGGATCTTGAACCCTCAGGGCCTAAACTTGTCTTTGTACTTTTTAAAAGAAAGGGATTGAAAAAGAATAAAGTATAAAATCAAATTAATATTCTGTGAGGTGAGAAGCGGTTTTTATTTTTTTTTTTTTTTTTTTTTTTTTTTTTTAAATCAAAATAACCTACATTTTAAAGTCTAAGAAAATATTCTAATTTTCCCAAAACGTTATTTATTTGCTAGTATTTAAAAAAAATAAAAAATAAATAATAAAGTAGTCAAATATCTAAATTTTATTGTTCTCAATATTGCTGACTTTTGAAATTGAATAAAAATCAACTAGAGACAAATTTTAATAGTAATTAATTATTAACTATTTAATTTACGATAAATAATAAACTTTAAAAAATAATAAATAGATAAAATAATTATAATAATTATGCAATCATTTGGAAATCAAAATTAAACAGATTTTTGCATTGAACAATTCACTATACCAAATAATATTGACATCTGAATAACATTTCAACCAGCTGACAAAGAAAAATCACCCAAAAATTAATGAACTAATAATTATCAATTTCCACTAACTTCTCTTTAAATAAATGAAGAATCCCTTGAGTAATATCAACAGTTGGGTTTCCTGATATAAAGTGAAGAGTATCCGACATATGTTCCTCCACCCATTGCGCGTCGTGATCCTGAATCATCAGAGAGACCTGGTGTTCCTGTCACAGTTTCAAAAGTATTACACCATAAATTAGAATATAATAAATTTAAATATTATTATATCTATATGTAGCATATATAATCATCATAGGCACATCAGTAAAATTGTTAGGTACACTGGAAGGTATTAAGGTTCTTAAAGAGAATGCATAGCATAAACGGATTTACTTTTCTTTTTTTTTTTTTATTTATGGTTTGAAAACTAATGAACAATTGTTTCTATTTTTTAGTTTTCCTACTATATATGGTTTGGTTTGATTACTTGCATGTGGAAAGGAATATGGTATGAGTCATTCATTGTGAATGACAACTTTTCTATTTTTTGACTTAGGTAATCTTGATAGGTCTTTGTGACTTCTAACTGTCTCTATTTTCTTATATACTAATTTTAAACTTTTTTATTACTGTTTCAGTTTTTATTATTGTGATGTCAATAAAATTAATTTGCTCAATTTCGTCCACACTGTAAATCATGCATCCTAAAGTTAGTCATTTAGGTAATCAAAAATTTTGTAAGGAAAATTGTTTGACAATAATATATATAAAATTATCATCGAAAAGTTCAATGAAAATTTTGCCAAGAGTAAATGTACGAAGACCATAAAATTGATGAAAATATTCATTGAAAAAAGAATGTTCAAGCAGAGTTCAATGAGAAGATTGAAAAGATTATAATAATAGAAGAATGAAAACATTGAAAACATCATCTTTTTTCTTAGAAATAAACTTTCAATCAACAAAAAAACATTGTAAAATGTAAAAGTAAATCATCACTCAAACATTTTTTGTTTTTAAATTAATGTTGAAAATTTCATCATTAACTAGGCTTACTAGTCTACTATCAAATTTTCTGCACAAAGTATAAATGGTTCTGATTTTCAAGAAATAAAAATTTAAAAATTTAATAATAATAATAATAAATAATAATAATAATAATAATAATAATAATAATAATAATAATAATAATAGCTATATATTATGGTATATAATGGTATTTGGATAGGTTAAGAAGTCAGTGATGTAGCTTTCTTTAGATTTTTATAATTTAATAAGTTTTATAGAAATTATAATCACTATTATTTAATTACTATTTTTATTATTATTACCTTCTTTACTACTGGATGGCCCAGGTGTTGATTCTTTACTTGAAGTTCGTGGAATTCCTCCAGATTTGGCTTTTTCATTTCCCTCGGCTTCTTCCTTGAGTTTCAATTCAGATATTTCGTCAAAACCATATGCTGCCATTTCCTTGTTAACAGCTTCCTCATCTAAAGAAATAACAGTTATGGTAGAGGGCTCCCTTTGGCCTCTGTGAATAGCAAGTAGCCTGTCAGAAACTAGAACAGGCCAATCGGATGGACTCGCTTCTCTATCTTTTTGATTGGTGCCAATGAACAATTTTGTTTCAACTGAAAATAAACAAAAAATATAAAACCATCAAATTTATACATGAATACAACTTATAGTAAATAATTGATATTAATATTTCTTTATTAACTTTTTCCCCAGAAACTTTACATCATTTTAAAACTTCTTTTCAATCAATGAACTGAAAGTTTAATGTAGGACTGAAGACAATAAAAGAGAGAACATTCAACCTGAACCTCAAATTCAGTTACTCATAATAAGCCTGTGTGGCTTCTAACTGTGTCTATTTTTCTTATGTTCTTATGTTCAAACAATGGTTTGGAACTGGAGTTGGTCATTGTGTATGTGTACATGTGCATGCGTGCGCGTTCTTTTTACTTTCAAACTCCTCCTCTCCCCATCATAACTCTCATATAAAGTTAAGACTATTCTTACTTCATATTTAATCAAATGTTGAAACATATTACAGTATGTAAGCAAAAGTATTTATCAAAGCTACATAACTTTTCTTTAATTGTGGCTATTAGGATAAATTCTTCAGAACTTTTAAGAAAAATCAAAAGATTTTTAAAATTTAATTTGAAAGTTGATAAAGGAAGACAGATCAATATTGAATGATGATGTTACTAAACAATTAAATTATTTTACTTGTTCAGAGTGTATGAGTAATGAAAAATTCGTATTAGTTATATATATACAAATTTTCTCAATTGTAAGTGTAACTGAAATTATAAATTAACATCTCCACCAATTTTATTATAAAGGTGAATCAATAATTTTTAAATTCACTGACGAATTTAAATTAATAAATTAATATAAAAAAAAGTACTATAATTAAAATTACTGTAATATAAAATTAAGTAATATATAACCAATCATCCTGTATTGAACAAATTAATATTTCTTTACACTGCTTAACCTTTAATCGCTTACAAATGAGTTCTTGTAATTTTAGCTTATTTTTGAAAATAAATGCAAAATGTTTAACAAAATTTGTGATAAAAACATATAAACAAAACCCACAAGAATAAATAACAAAATCATCTTGGGTAACAAGTAAAAAAAAAAAAAAAAAAAAAAAATAAAAACTGGCAACAAAGTGTATCCTACTCATAATCCATTTTATCTGTTTTATTCGTAATAAGTAATATATATTTATATATATATATATATATATATATATATATATATATATATATATATATATATATATATATATATATATATATATATATATATATATATATATATATATATATATATATATATATATATATATTATATATTAAAGTTTGCATCTCATGGGATTTGACCTATTCAAGAAGAAAAACTTTTTTATGTAGATTTTACCTAGGATCCGTAAGCAGGTCAAACCAGCCCCCTCAAGCATGTCAATCAATCACTATACCATTTATACGATGGCATATGGCACTTTTACTTTTAAGCCTCACCTCCAATCAAAAGACTCTAAATGACCCAAAAACTAATTTCAATAAGCAATACATTCTACAAAAAGGTTCACGTATTTTGAAAATACATGATAATTAAATCAATAAACAATTCCCTGAACTTTAAACTAAATTCTGAATCAGTTTCAAAATACTTAAATTTCTATATCTCTAATAAATAATTACAATATATATATATATATATATATATATATATATATATATATATATATATATATATATATATATATATATATATATATATATATATATATATATATATATATATATATATATATATATATATATATATACCTTGATATTCAATATGCTTCAAAGATGGATGTTTATCCGCTGTTTCTAAGCGTAATACCACCAGACTTACAGACATGGTACGAGAAAACTAATTTCAATATAATTATTCATCAGATATTATTTCTATGAATTGTTTTCAAACTTAAAAAGATAATTAAATCATTAGGCAAACATTATATGAGATAAAAATAGCTCTCAATAATAAGAATAGATAACTATTTTATACAGTATACCAGTCAATATTAAAAAAGCTAACATAGAAAAAAAAAATTTTAATCTTAATCTTTATCAAATTTCTTGCAGTGAATAAATAGAGTTTTGCAGGCATATATATATATATATATATATATATATATATATATATATATATATATATATATATATATATATATATATATATATATATATATATATATATATATATATATATATATATTGATATTGATTAAAAGACCTTTGTGTGTTTCAAGATAGTGGGAACTCAAAGGGTTGCCATCAATGATGTATGAAAGGTATTTTAAAAATTTCAGAAATATTTAATTTCATATTTACATAAAAAAAAAATTTTAAATTTTTAAAAATAGTAATATTTAGAAACTTACTTTATAACATTAAAATATTTTTAAAAATCTTTGTATTTGGCAAAAATTTGGTCAGTTTAAGTATTACATTAAAATGTTTTCTTCCATAATTTTTCAAAAATTTAAAATTTTACCCCAAATGATGGTAGCTAGGCTATCTTTTAGAGTACTAATGACAAGGCTTTGCATATTAGCTTAGTTGATAAATTTGCTTGTAATATGTTAATAAATTGCAAGTTGCATTCATAATTACAAAGTCAGGTTAATTATTGGCATTATAAAAATTTAAGTCTAGGATGAGCTCAAGCTAATCAAAAAACATGGCAACATATATTTCTTTTATTTTTTTATGAATGGGGAGTCTTGATAGGCCCATGTGGCTTGTCTCTTATTTTCGTACTCTTATATTTAGCGTTTCAATGAGTAAATGTTCTTGACACAGAGCAGGGCAAATTTTGTCCAAAAACCCAACTTCTGGGATATATATATATATATATATATATATATATATATATATATATATATATATATATATATATATATATATATATATATATATATATATATATATATATATATAAACTGAATATTTAATTTATATAAAAATTAAAATCCTACACCTAATCACTAATACTGCATATTAATAGCATTAGTAGTTTTACTATTATGTCTTTATATCATCAATCAGTTTCAGTATTATATCTCAATTTTAATAACTTTAAATTTGTATAATCATTTCTGGCTTTTATCTTGCCAACCAATTTCACATTTTATTTGCATAAGCAAATTTCAAAGAATACAAACTACTCTTTATAAAAATTTTATTTTATGAAGGTGCTCTTATAAGACTTATTAGACTCTCTATAATGCATTTATATTTACTTTAAAATCATAGTTTCTGAGTAAAAAATACCTAAAATGCCAAAGATTGGAGGATCAAGAGTCAGAGAGAAGGGAAAGAAGATCACCAGTAGAGCGTTTCCTACAAAAGCCATACTGGTGATCAGAGATAAGATTAGAAGAACTGAGCTGTTTCCAAATCTTCCCACTCTAACTCTCTCCAAATCTCTTTCTGCCCATTGAATTGTTGTGTTACTCTCTCTATACTATCTCTATTCTATCGTTATTACAATGGACACAAGCTCTTCTGCACTCTCTCATTGCATACCTCCTCCATTGAGAAGAGCTTGTGCGACATGTTTTTCTACACAGTCTCATCCTTCCTCTGTCCAACTCAGACTCCAAACTTAACAGTTATGTTTAATCTAACATATACTCTACTGGTAAAGTCTGGAACAAACTCCCTTCATCTATTTTCCCAACTTCCTATGACTTACGCACCTTCAAACTCTGTGTATCAGGGCATATCAGCCTTTAATCTGACCAAGTTCCCAATTTTTGCCAAAACTCTGGTGGAATATTAGTAGGCCTCTGACCTTAGCCCACCAGAGGTGTAATAAAAAAAATAAAAATAAGCCTAACCTGGCAAATACTGGTTCTCTTAGTACCCATATATATATATATATATATATATATATATATATATAATATATATATATATATATATATATATATATATATATATATATATATATATAAAGTAACCTTATATTAATTGCTGTATTAAAAATGAGTAAAGTTTGTAAAATATTACTCCACACACAGATTGAAAAATACTTTATAAATTAATGGACCATGAAAGAAAAACTAAAGGACATAAGAAAATTAAAAAAGTCATGCTATCTCTATCTAAGAATGCTATCTCTTTCAGTAATAGGGTTGTTAATTTTTGGAATAGATTGAAATAAGAGATTGTTTACTGTGATTCTCTTGCAGCATTTAAGAGGGGATGATAGATATATAGATGGTTTAGGTATTATATAGTATAATTGACTAAGACAAATTGGCAGGTATATATGAATTTTAAACTGCCTTGTGACCAAGCTTTTGAATTTTAGACCAGCTTGTGACTAAACGTAACTGACAATTTTGTTATAGGTATTGGTTTATTACATGTATAATTAGTTATATAATATCAATAGTTAGTATTAAATATAAATAAGAGCTCAGTTTTATTTTTATCTTTGCATGAATAAACTGATAACTAAGATAGGATAGACCCATCTTTATAGCTGTATCATTAGAATTATTATTATTTGCTGGTAAAGGTGGAGATTGTTTCTGTTTCGATTGTTAAAAAATATCGAAAATCGAAAATATCGGAGAAGCCTATCGTAAACAAGAGAGTTGCCAGAGGTACTATTACTAGACATAGACACAATTATTATTACTTACTTTTCTAGCAGAACCTAATTCGACTTATCATAACCTGAACTACCGAAATTGCCGTAAAAAGAGGCCTAACCTACACAAGAATTTGCCGTAAAAGAGACCTAACGTACACAAGAACGTTTGCACGACATAGTAGCCTGGGCAGGAAAGTATCGATTAAAATAAAATATTGACATAAAAAAATTTCCATATAAAAAATATCGAAACTCAGAAACAATCTCCACCTAAGCCTTATTTGCTTTGACTGGGACAGTCTCTATAGGCCTATATAGCTTCTAACTATCTCTATATTTCTTATATTTTTATGTTCTTATTCCAATATTTTAATTATTTGCCAGTAAAAATAGTTCCTAAGTAAATAAAAAAAAAAATTAAAAAGTGCTAAAATATATTTATTAAGTATCTCAAATATCTAGCAACAACATTTCTGTTAACAAATAAATCTGAAAAAATATGAAACTGTAAACAGTTGCTTTAAGGTATTCATACTTTTATTAATATCAATATTTTTTGTGATGTCCTTCTCTGCCTATATCGCTATAAGACCTAGGCACATTCTTTAATATAAATTACAGTTCCAGTTTATATTTTGAATAGCAAATACCAAATACGAGAAGTAAACTGAATATTTACCAAGTGGTCTTCTGTGGTTAATTAGGTTTTTTCAAATACTTTTAATATATTGCTCTTATACTTTCAATAAAGTAGAAATAAAATGACCTACCTTAGCAAATAGAACTACCTGAGTATATTCCTTACTTTCATGCTTAAGTTACATGTGCACATTCCCAACAAGAACAATGGCACTTGAAACTAATTCGCTTAACCTTTTCAACAAGGCCCACTATCTTCTGCTACATGGCTCATAAATGTTAATAAATATAGAATAAAGTCAAATAAATTATATCTATTTCAAGCGATGATCTTCCAAATTGATGACAAAGAACTTTTTAAGGATTTGCGTATTTGTAGTAGGCCTACCATTTATGCCGACTCAAATAAGGTAATAAACCATATTACCAAAATAGATTTTTGATATTTTTTATACTATGATTTTAGAAATAAACGTCTTACCGAGGTACCATAAAAAAATAAAGTTAATGAAAATAACCAAATAAAAAATAAAACAAACAAATAGAGGAAATAAAGTAAACACTAGATACTTACAGGACACAGAACAGATTAAAACATCTGACTTAATATTAACATGGGAACAAGTTTCACAATTTTAACCCACCTAAATAGGTAAAATACAAAATCTATCAAAGTTACCGCAATGCGATGCACAAAGTTTACCCTAAACTTTGTATATTACTAACGAGAGAGAGAAAAAAAAATAAAAAAAATAAAAATAAAATAAAAAAAAACTCTTATATTAAGTTAATAAGTATTTACAAAAAGACTGATATCATAAATACTTTAAATAAATTAAGAAATTAATCATTTGAATTTTTTTTTCGAAAATAGGCACATTTGAATAGGCTATTCAATTATTACAGCCTTTTCTCAATTCAAATTTCAAGCAAAATTTACTAATTTAAAAGATTATCGTTCCGTACTGATAAAACCTGATAATGGAAATTAATTTTCATGAACTTATACCAAGACAATCTTGGTGAGCGTTTATTCTGTAATGCACGTTATTTTAACAATTTCAGTCAATCGCCACTATAAGAAAGTCATTGATATTTAAATTTGAAATGTAAATACATTTTATTTTTATTTGCATATAATTAACTGGCTTATAAAAAAATTATTCACTCTAAGGAATCTCTTTTTTCACAGAAAAACATTCCCAGTTCTTTCAGCTGATCTAATCATATAACTAATTTTCAAACAGATTATCCCGTAACTCAGCATTGAATTGCTTTAAGCAAATCAATTTCCTTTCCTTGTAAAAGACTCTACACGTACCACGTACTCAAAGTTGAACAAAGAATTCAATTCATCACCACCTAACCTAACTATTATAGAGATTTCTTATTGCCACTTTGCTCTCTTGAACAACTTATGGCAAATTTTGATTCCTAAAATTGCCAACTTTTTTTTTAACCTTTACTGAACATAATATTGTAACATTTTAATTACTACTTATAAACTTCCCTTTTTACTTTTTTTTTTTTTTTTGTTAAGGTGATATTTTTAATTCATGCTACAATTAAAATTTTCTTTTAGAATTATCAAAGCAAAGCACTCACAGATGGCAGGTTGTGATATTATAGATAAATAATCGAATGAGCACAATCTTATGGAGTTTTTCAGTCTTTAAGTTTATATATATATAAAATAAAACTCTTAAAATGATCTTTACCGCTTCCATCCAAAGTATTTAATTTTATAATTGATTTATCTTGTAATCTTATTTCATTAATCTATAAAATTTGAACTCGAACATTTTTGTTGGACCTTGCTACGAAAATATTATTAGTTCCGTTATGTATCCCTTGAATACTTCATGAACTATTTTTGAACCATTAGTTTAAAAATAGTTACAAGAACAAACACAATTAGAAGCAAAAAGGTTTCGAATAAATGAACACTATATATAGCTAATTTTTAATTCACAAAGTTAAAAATTGAAATATACACTAAACCATTCAATTTTCCGACCTACCAAATTAAACCAAAATAAAATTCTCCTATTTTGTTCACGATATATAAAAACTCAGGAATATTTTTTTTTTTTTTGTCGAAGGTTCGTACCTCGTAAGCATTGCCATTTCGAGAAAAGGGGTACTTTATTAGAATTTTTTTTTTTTACCGATATTCTCACGAGATCTATCGAAAAAGTTATCTTAATTCCCAACACTTACCAAGTTAATTTTTTAGTTTTTAATAAATTTTCGAAAAAGTTCCAAACACACATTATATTATTATTTTTATCAACATAATCTACATTACATCTCTGTTAAGTATGAACATAAACTGGCAAACCCATTCAAAACATGAATTCCGTCCTCCTATCAAGTGTGGGTGAAACAAAATATACATATATAGTTCAGGATGCTAAATTTGTACTTATTAATGACCACCAAACTAAAACCCACCTCGTCCATTTGTCAACCCAATCTTCTCTTGGAAATTGACGGCCTTCGCCGCCGGACTTGCTCAGGTACAGGGTCTCCTTAAGAGACACTAGACGTCTTTCAATATGACGTAAGTAACAAGAAGAAAAAATATTATATAATACGCCTTTATGAATCGAATTTTAAAAGTAATTATTTCAACAGGACAAAACAAAAGAGCAATAATAACAAAATAATTAAAATTTTAATCAATAATAATAATAATAATTAACTTTTATACACATTTTGAACGGATAACAATACTGAAAGGCATATATATATATATATATATATATATATATATATATATATATATATATATATATATATATATATATATATATATATATATATATATATATATATATATATATATATATATATATATATATATATATATATATATATATATATATATATATATATATATATATATATATATATATATATGGATGGAAGAGGGTGCTAGGTGTTCCCCTGTCTCTGTACAGAATCTACTTCCCACACTGGTTTGGCAGTAAGAAGTCGCTCCAGTTCTTCTCGTCTTTCTTGTTCTTCCCTCTTTCGTCTTAATCTTTTCTCCTGAGTTTCTTTTATAACTTTGGTTCGGTACTGAGGGATAAAATATTGTTAATTAAAAACAAACTAATACAGAATAAAAGAAAATGTACAAGTCCAAAGTACAAATAGGATTTCTTATATTCTTAGCAGTGAATTGATTAGTTATTTCATTGAAATTTGGTTAATGTTATTTAGCGATAATCATTCACACTCAAAAGCTTATCTACATGAATAATAATAATAATAATAATAATAATAATAATAATAATAATAATAATAAAAAAAACTATAAAAATATGCCTGTCAATAAAAACGAAAAAAAGAGTTTATTCAGAAAGATCAAGATCATTATCTTCTCAACAAATGACACCAGATGATGATAATGATAATGATTAATAATAATAATAATAATAATAATAATAATAATAATAATAATAATAATAATAATATAATAATATAATAATACCTTTAATTTTGCTACTCTTTCATCAATACTGGCCATACTGCTTCGCAAGTGATTTAATTTTTAGTATAATGTGAAATTTGCTGAAACTATATATATATATATATATATATATATATATATATATATATATATATATATATATATATATATATATATATATATATATATATATATATATATATATATATATATATATATATATATATATATATATATATATATATATATATATATATATATATATATATATATATTGTTCCAAATACCAGTTTTGAAATGTCTGGCCCTGTCTGAAATCTTTAATAAATTCAATACGTTTTTAAAATTTTATTTTAATACCATTTACATTTAAAACTAAAAATCTGTAGAGGTACAAAATTCCTGTCAGTAAATCGTTCGTCGTGAATATATACAATAAGTCGAATATGAATCACCAAAAGGTTTTTTAATAAAAAAAATTGGTAAGCTCGAAATAATGTTTGCCCTCAACTTTTAAAGACAGTTCAATTTTGGCAATAAATAATTACCAAACAGGGGCACCTAGAGAATATTGTTACTGCATTGCTTCGTAATTCTGTCTAAGTTGTTGAATATTCCTTGGAAACGTCTGCAATAAAACAAGCTTTAAATAATTCTACAGGAAAAAATCTAAAGGTAAGAGGCCTGAGAACCTTGGTGACCATTCAACAGGATCTCGTCTAACAATTCATTTGTTTGGAAATAGCCCATCAAGAAAGTGAAGCACCCAATGCAATATGTACTTAATCCCTTTGGTGTGCGACCTTTGACCCACCCTGTATAATATTAAGTTATAACACAATAAACACGAAGTGAGACTTTGCAATGATGTGCCGCCTTTTCTCATTCATATTTAGTGTACACTTAAGACAAAGCTGTACAAACCCTTTCCTATTTCCAAGTTTTATTATATCACTGATTAAAATGTTTCCAATTTATTTGTTGAGTTAATCATGTGAAGAGTATGAACGAGGATAGATATGCGAGAAGGTATTATGAGTGGAGGCCGGAGGGAGGAGAGGAGAGGAGTGGGGAGACTGAGGGTGAGATGGAGTGACTGCGTTGGGACGGCGATGGAGAGAAGGGAAAAAACTATGGAAAGTGGAAGAGACAATGCTGTATGGAGATCGTGGGCGATGGAGGAATTTCGTTCGAGACAACTGACAAGTGCTAGCACCTACAGGAGTATGGTGAGAAAGAAAGTTAATCTTTTTCAACCGCAAATATTTCACATTTTCCTATTCCTCTCAAAATAAAAAAAAACATGCTCTTTCTTACTACTTAAATCCCTTTTTAAATAATTCATACTAAATAGCTCAAATATTAAATACCTTATTGTAAAGAAAATAAAAATGTTTATAATCTATTTACAATACTCCTTATATCAATCCTCTACCTAACTCCAAAACTATTAATCAAAATATATAAATTATGAAGTATTTTTCTCCAATAGCTTTTTTTTTTCTTTTTGAGAAGTGTACAGGATCTGTCAATGCACACATGAAAGTTGTTATACTAGCCGAGAAATAGACACCATGGTACGATTCCTAAATGAAACAAAATGAAGATAAAGGATATGAAATGCAAAATTAAACCAAACCTATAAAATAGGTTTTTAAAATAGGTTTATTTCTTGGAAAAAAAAAAAAAAATTGCTATAATAAAGATGGGTATTCCGACAGGAGAAATGAAAGACGGACCTCACAGGGCACGGTTTGCAGTGTAGGGAAGAATCAGGAATGGAGAACTGTCAGTGCAAGATATGAAACTATGATAATATGAGATGAGAGATGTATGAAAGAGACATAATGGTAGCTGGAGTGAGGGAGGTCATCTCCAGACATATACTGGTAGTAGATAAAATTTGTAAGGCCTATACATAAGCATGCGAGTACCACCTCACTGTGGCGATTAAGGAGATGAGATAAGGACCAGTCCGACATAAGGGGTTTAATAGTTCAGAGTTTTACGCCAATAAGGTCTCTAGCTCAACATTCCAGTGATGAAGAGAAGAAATCCCATCGAAGAACCTGAACAATAGTCAGTCTGCATGAAGGTTAAGTTTAATAATATGACAACCAAATCTCATGACTAAAAGAAGATGTGTTAAGTGACTCGACTCGAGTCATATGTTGGTGTGAAAGAGGCAAGATAAGCTGTCCTGTCAGCAAGTTCATTGTCCAGGATACTGAGGTGGGAAGTAACCTCCAACAGCATTACTTAAAACCATTCTTCAACCATATAAACCACAAACAATTAAGTCTTTGATGAAATGCTATATAAAGGCCATGGGAATAAAATTAAGCTCTAGATCGATATAAACAAACTATTAATCCCATTCAAAAGAGCAGAAAAAAAGTACTTACAATGGTTATATAAAAAAAAATATTGACAAATAAAAAATAAAAATATTGAAGATAATTTTTAACTATTAACAAATTTGTATTGTTATGAAACAATTACAAAATTAATAAAGGTATATGCTGAAAACTTATTTCCTAACCTAATAAACTTATGGGATGAAGCTAGAGACTCCAATATCTTATTAATTACATTATTTATATAGCATTTGTATACACAAATTTTGGCAAAATAATTTCTAAGATTTATACAAAAATTTGAAAAATATTAAGTAAATAACAGTAGCAATAAAATATATTAATAATCAATACTGTTATATTTAAGCTCATATGAGTACAGTATTACTATTTTAATATGTACGACATACAAATTTTTTTTTTACAATAAGCAACAATGTAGGGCTCTGCCCATGAGTGGTGGCGTTCTGTAAAAAAAAAAGAAAAAAAAAAACTATATATATATATATATATATATATATATATATATATATATATATATATATATATATATATATATATATATATATATATATATATATATATATATATATATATATATATATATATATATATATATATATATATATATATATAAGCCTAGTTCTTTTCAAATTTTTTGAATAAGGGCAACCATATGAAAACACTGTTTTGCGTTTATAAACCATCCCAATAATAAAATGGTTGAAATATTTAATTTAAAATATAAAAAAAAAAAAAATTTCAGAATTAAAACGTACCATTAATCCAAAATTAAAGTTTCTTTTTGCTTCAATAAATTTGTCATTATCTTCTGCTAAATTTTTAATACAATTCTCTTGAGATTCACTGTATATATATATATATATATATATATATATATATATATATATATTATATATATATATATATATATATATATATATATATATATATATATATATATATATATATATATATATATATATATATATATATATATAATATATATATATATATATATATATATATATATATATATATATATATATATATATATATATATATATATATATATATATATATATATATATAACTATTAATAACCACTGTTTATTTTAATGAATGGCTTAAGGTTATACACTCCAATATAAATATTTTTGCATATTGGTAAATGGTTACTATTTATACACATTAAGAAAATCATTATACAAACTGTAACTTTCCAGCATTAGCATGCATATAGGGTGTGGTAACTATATATAAACCAAATCTCTGATTTAAGATTTGGTAATTGATAATTAAAACAAATTAGATTTCAGGAAAAGTTTTAGGACTGCCTAGTTGAATTTACAGTTTCAGTTTAAACTAAATAATATAATTTTATTTTAGAACAAGACATACTAAACTGATACTTATTCTTAGATTTAAATTTGTTGCTAACCAAACTGAATGAGTGATTAATTGAATATGCCTAGAATAAATGACATGATATATTATAGACTTTGTATACTAGATTATATAAAATGAAGCGATGACATCAAAATTAAATTCTTAGGAAATAAGATAGGGAATACAGCAAAATCAGAGAAAAGAAAGTGAAGAGTATGCAGGAAAATTAGTATTTGTCAGTAAGAATCTGAAACTGACAGAATATCACAATAATGTTGGAAATAGTGATCTGATTCATCCTGGCTACTAAATGCCCTTCGAACAACACTCTCACTCAGGTGTTCCAGTACATCATCATGAGATTAATTTGTAGTGACTAGTGCCAGATCTTCAGTATTATTATAGATACACTTGTCAACATCCATAAAGACATTGGAGTATGAGAAAACTAAATCTAAAGATATTCAAAAGAACAAGATGTTGAAAGCAATTAACTTTAAACCAGTCTTACTCCTCCTCAAATATACCAAATGATAAATCTGATTTATAAATAAATGCCCTGCTTGGAAAGATGTCTAAGGATTCAGATCCTGAAAAAAATATTTTAAAAATTCCATCTCTTTAGAGACTCAGGTTTCAAGCCAGATAATACTTTTCCTAACTTGAGATTCCCGCCAAAAATAACTCTCTGGTCATTCTCTACTCTAAATAATGCAAATAATTAAATCAGATTGTGTACAAACTGCATACCTGCACTATGAAACCAATTACTTATACAGTAACATTATAGAGAAGAAAACTATTTTCAAGACTTATTTGTAAAATAATCACCCCTAAGATAAAAAAAAATCTTTTTTTAGCCGTAACATCTTTAAATGCATTTATATATATATATATATATATATATATATATATATATATATATATATATATATATATATATATATATATATATATATATATATATATATATATCGCCGTGGGCCCAAGAAACCCAAGGATCTTCCTCGGAAGATCCTACTGACAGGATGAAAGTCCTACCTGGGGTATATAATAATATATATATATATATATATATATATATATATATATATATATATATATATATATATATATATATATTGCTAAGAAAACTGCAATAAATGTGAAGTAGAAAGACCTATAAATGGAAAATAAAGATACATAGATTTAAACTGACTCTCCCGCATCGGAAACTCTAGTCACTGAGATGGTCTAATGATTAAGACAATAGACTCGAGATGGACTCCGTTTAGAGTTTCGTAATGAAACTAGAGATAAAAAAAAAAAAAAACTTTAAAAAAATTGTTTTATGAAAAGTAGTGGTTTGTAAGGTAGGATTAATATATACGATAGCCATGATAATACTGATAGTACAATTGTTAATCCACAATATAAGATGAACCATATTCCTCTAAATGTTAAATAAAAAACTAAATGGATTATATATAAATACCAAAAAAGGAAATTAAAAAATGTAAAGCAATAATTTATACGATACTATATCATATTTTTTCTTTTTTAGTTTAGATTTTATTTTTCCATAAAATATGGTTTAACAAGTAATTTCCTGAACAAATTTGTCAACCATCATTGCCCAAACTTAAACAAATTGTAAAATAATACTAGAGGTAAACTTTAATTAAGTAAAAGGAAGGCATATTCAACTTAATTTAATCATACTAATATATATATATATATATATATATATATATATATATATATATATATATATATATATATATATATATATATATATATATATATATAAATATTAAGAAGCTGATCAAACTTTTGATTTACTGAATACCAATATCTATCAATATATTGATATACCCTAAATGTATACACAGTATATTTTTAATTTGGGGGGAGGAAAGATGTAAAAGCCAGTTAAATATACAAATGCATGTCAGATGAGCATATATTTTTTGCCCCTATACTACCCAACCCATGAATGGTAATGATTTTATTGTTTATTAATTTAATTATAGATCTTGCAATTCAGTTTCACTTTATGTTTCTGTTCTCAACTAAAAATATAAGTCAGAGACAGCAAGAAAGCATTTGGATCTATTATAGAATGCCCAATCCCAAAAACATGCAATTCAAGTTCATAGAGTAGCTAATACTACCATGAATATTGAACCAGCCACCACGTACAGCTAGCTACCCTACTGAATATATTGCTAGGCTACTTACAAAAGAACTCCAAGCCTTGCTTCCAATGTCTTAATTGTTTGGTAATGTTGCAAGATTTGGCCTGTAAGAAACTCTGTTACTGGGACACCATTCTGTTTTAACAATAGTTTGAGTTTCAGTATCGTCTGTCACAGCTTCTTTTCCCATTTCTTCGTATGTTGCCGAATGTGCCATTTAACAACTATAAAAAATTTGACTTTGGCCATAAAGAAAATGTATACATTATAACTTATAAGTACTTCTTAAAAAGAAAAGCTTTAATAAAACTGGTAAACTTACTGTTATCAGCAACATGCAAAAGAATCATCCAACTGAACAACAACAGCAAATGAATTGATATGGGTATTATAGTATCGAAAGACACTGGTAATAGGAGTAGTAACTTTCCCATATAATAAAAATGGGCGGCACACCGCAGATTTTTGACCGATCATATCTTATTTTGCTGCTAGTTTATTTATTTATTGATTTATTTATTTAATTAATTAATTATTTATATTATAACTACGTAAATAAATACTTCTGTAATAAATATTTTACTGTATAAATTTATTATGTAATTAAAACAATATAAAACCTATTAATATACTTTTGCTATTTTATCTTTTAGTTTATTGTGTACAATTTTATTTATTTTAGAGTTTCATTTATATCGAAGAAATTTTATTAAATTCTCCTTCATACGTTTTTTAAAACAATTTGGCAGTAACTTGACAGTTGGCATGCTTTTTTTCACATCAAGCGTGCTACATTTTAAAATCAAGGTTTTACAAATATTTCGTCAGTGCTTTTAGATGTTATTTATTTATTTTTTTAAATGTAAGTTATTTCGTTCGATATAAGATTTCAAAATTCCAAATTGAAGGTATGAGGTAATTTTTATTTTCACAACTTTCTTACTATATCCTTTCAATTGGATCTACTTCTTAAAATATACCTTTAATAAATTCTAATTGTTAATTTATAATTCTGAACCTTACAAAGACAACAATATTTGTAATAAAACTCATATGGTAAGTCTACGATTAATAATTTCATTTAAACTAATTTCAATTTTTTTTCAGACCATAAGTAAATAACTTCAGCTGTAGTTATTATAACAATTCATCTAAAACAGTTGTGATAGGCACTTGAATGATTTGAGCATTATTTATCTGATAAGACAAGTAATTGTTCTTTTCATTTCAAATTTCACTTTTGATAGGAATCTTGCTATGATTACTGATTAGATTTATTTAAAAAAAGGATGCCTAACTTTTCTGTGATTTGGTGCATGTGGTTGGGAGTTGTAGACATTATTTGTGTTTGTACATTAAGCTGTGTTTACTTATACTAACGACTATATATATATATATATATATATATATATATATATATATATATATATATATATATATATATATATATATATATATATATATATATATATATATATATATATATATATATATATATATATATATATATATAAAATGTCCTTTCTGAACTACGTTGTTACTAGCATTTGAAAATTATCGTAACTAATGCAATTCGTCAATGTATTCATTAATATATTCATTAATGAATCCATTAATGTTTTCGTTCGTTGCGAAATTTTAAATTACTGCGTCCTAACGTTGCAATTATCTTCATATATCGTAATCAGTACAGTGATATTTTTAAGAAAGTATTTATGTAAGTAGAGCATCAGCAAACTAAATCCCGTTAGGCTCAGGTTGCCATATTTTTTCGAGGTAGCTAAATCTGGCACCTGTCGAAAGAGCGTCATATACTACTAGCATCTTTATTAGACAAAATTGATCATTTATCTTATAGTCTTTGTTCCTGTTTGATGGGGTCACAATTTCATAAAATTGGATTCAAGACTCTCAATTTCGCAAATATTTTATGTAAATTGTCATGTAGTCGTTGCAGCAGCTGTCAAGATACGCTAAATATTACACCGGCAGCTGGTTTCATTTTTCATCTTATTTGGTGTACAACCTGAGAATTCACCATCCAATTCTTGGGTAAATAAGAAATTAATCTTAGCTTTATCACGTCGTGCTAACTGTGTTCGCCACAAGAAATGATTTCCTGATAAATTATTCACAATGAGGAGAGCTTCACCAGCTCTTGGACGAACGGATCGTTCGCTCTAAACTGGTGGAGGCCTGAAGGGCAGTATTTTGTCTGCCTGGAGGGACGGCATATGCCCTAGTTGGTGAAGTCCGCTCTCAGAAACAAAACAAAACAAATTATTCACAATTTCACATTTTCCCGCACGTTAAATGAGGACAGGCTTCCAGCAAGAAAGAGGGTTGAAGTTGATACACTGCAAAAACTGTCCTAACGAATCGTTGGGAC
>SEYY01000470.1:108255-133255 GCA_009176605.1 Armadillidium nasatum | reverse complement strand
TATCTTGGATTATTATTTGTGAGGACACCTGAAAGCTTTCATGTACAAGGACCCTGTTCAAGATTTTTATACTCTTCGGCAACGTATAATCAATCGATGTGACACATTCACACGCATGCTGATGTCTTCCACAGACTGCGTCATTTCCTACTAATATTGGGGGAAATGAGTTTCATTTCAAACACCTCCTATGAGTGGAATTGTGATGTGTACCGCCACCACCTTCCTCGTATTTTAATAAATAATATTACGATATTGAAGTTGCTTTCCTATTTTTGTTCCTACGGGCGTGGCATAAGTCACCCTATGTGTCATATTCATCGTTTAAATTATTATTTTATTTATACTTTCAATCAATATGGTTAAAAGATCAGCTTCAGCTGTATGGGAGTACTTTACAATGTTTCAGGATAGGCTAGAAATAGCTAAATGTAACATCTAGTCAAAAATTAGAAGAGGATCTCCGGGTGCCCACAAGTAAAAAAATTTTCAACTAAATCTTTATGGGGGCATTTAAAATTAAAACACAAAAATAAACATTCACTAGCAGAAAAGGAGCGGTCAAAAGAAACAGAAAAAAAGAGAAAATTTTAAAAAAGCAAGAAGAAAAATCTAAATTTTCTTATATTTTGTTTTAAATTTTTTTTTTATTATTATTTGACTGATTGAGCTGAAATTTTCAAGGTATATTCATTTTTTCCCAAAGTTCTGAGTTGATTCCGAGCATTTTCCTGAGTCTATAACGGTTTGAAAGTTATTTAGACCCAAAATTTTAAAAAAAGGAATAGAGGGGTCAAACCACTGGTCCACATGAGCTAAAAATTTAACTGAATAATCTTAGCCCCAATTTGTGGTATTGGTGAGAACAGATTTTTGATTTCACATCTAGAAAAAAGTTATAAGCACTTTGAAATTTTTTTTTTTTTTTTTTTTTTTTTTTTTTTTTTTAAATTTTTTTTAAATTAATATTAATATTATTTTAGAGGAGGGAAAGGGCTACAATTTTTATTTAGTACATTATTAAATGCTCTTTGTTTGATGTTTGGTATAGCCTCTCAAACTTTGGAAATTTTTGAAATTTGGTCAAAAATGGACTTTTTTGAGAGGCTATATCTCGAAACCAACGATCATATCGAATAAAGTATAGAAAGATTTGTAGCTCCGTCCCTCCTCTATACACTCACCAAAAATAAGAAATGTTATAGTTGTAGTTTTGTTTTAAATTTTATTTTACCGAAAAGGTTGATTTTTTTTTTCAAAAAAAAAAAAAAAAAAATTCGATAGTTGTTCAGTTTTGGGCTTATAACATTTTTTCTATATCTCCGAGAACAAATGTATGTTGTGTTTTTGTTGCCAATAAAATATTAAATATATATTCCAAATTTCAGGTCATTCCGAAAAGTGGTTTGGCCCCATTATTCATTTGAAAAGGGTCAAATTTCAAAAAAAAAAAAAAAAAATAATAATTTTTTAGCAGTTACAGACTCAGAAAAACGCTACAAATGGATTTTCACAAAAAGCTATATACACTGAAAAATTTCAGGAGAATCGGCTAAAAAAAAAAAATTTTAAATTGGATTGTCCCCTCAATTTAATTTATTTTAACCCGGCAGGCAAACCCCGGTTTCCCTGATATATATATATATATATATATATATATATATATATATATATATATATATATATATATATATATATATATATATATATATATATATATATATATATATATATATATATATATATATATATATATATATATATATATATATATATATATATATATATATATATATATATATATATAATATATATATATATATATATATATATATATATATATATATATATATATATATATATATATATATATATATATATATATATATATATATATATATATATATAATATATATATATATATATATATATATATATATATATAACTGGCAACACCCAAAGTTGACGCATACAAACGTTATAAATATACAACAAATGTTACAGAGAATGGTAAACATTCTTTTGTTGCACCAATGAGAAAATTTTCATTCTCTGGAAACTGTTTTTATTTTTATTTTTTTTTAATAAAAATTTAAAAAAAATTTTTATTTTTAATTTTTTTTGTTTTTGTTTTCTTTCAAAATACAAAATTTCAAACATTAATTTATAAACCTGTATGAATCACATCCGTTCCCGCATCCTTTTCTACATCCGCATAGATAGAACGAGTCATAAGAATTTACAATTCGGTTTAAAAATCCGGAGACTTTATGGAATATTCGAATCTGGTTTCATTCATACACTAAATGGAAATCCGTCTCCGTATACGCATTGAAAATGCGAATAAACATCAACATTCGGAACATCCGAATGAATCGTTGGTTTCTTCGGATGTTTTATGGAACATTCGAATCCGGCTTCATTCACACACTAAATTTGTTTATTATTGATGTATATCCATCTCCGTATCCGCATCTATATTCAGAACATCCGAGTGAATCATAGGTTTCTACGGATGTGTTATAGAACATTCGAATCCGGCTTCATTCATACACTAAATTTGTTCATTATTGATGTATATCCGTCTCCGTATCCGCATTGAAAATACGAAACAACATCTACATTCGGAACATCCGAGTAAATCGTTGGTTTGTACGGATATTTGATTTTCAAAGGCTTTACTCACAGATCAGCTGACATGATTAAAATCTAAAAATCGTTGGGACAAGTGGCAAAAATGTCACAACAAATTTTTTCACTTATTTTCATATTAGAAAATAAATCGGTGAAGCCGACTTTCTTATGCTTAACATGTCTTTTTTCTATTGAAAATTTTACTGTGAAAATTTTGCTACTTGTCCCAACAATTCGTTAGGACAATTGTTGCAGTATACATATATACATAAAGAAGGAAAGTCTAAATTCTCTGCATCTTCCAAATCAAGGTCTGACAAGACCTTATATATATATTACAAATACATCACAAGCAGGGCTGAAGAACCGGTAATATTTTAAAATTGAGCTTCTCTAGCTCCTCTGGCTCCGGCTCCTGGCTCCGGCTTTGGGTCAGGCTCTGAACCACGTTATTTTATAGATTTTTTTTTTTTTTTTTTTTTTATTTTTTTTTTTTTTTTTTTTTTTTAGTATTATTCTGCTCTATCGAAAAAAAATTTTTTTTTCCTTCTGCTCCGCCCCAAAACCTTGAGGCTCTTATCTATGTTTCCGGCTCCGGCTCCGGCTCTATCTACGCTTACAAAATAAAGATGGAAACTTTTTAAAATTGTCCTGTTGCGACTCGAGTTACATCACTTTAAAATTATGCTGCTCCGGTTTCAGTTCAATTCCAGTTCTGATTCCCTCCGGCTCCGGTTTCAGTTCCAGTTCTGAATCCCTCCGGTTTCAGTTCCAGCTCTGAATCCCTCCGGTTTCAGTTCCAGCTCTGAGTCCCTCCGGCTACGGTTTCAGTTCCAGTTCTGAATCCCTCCGGTTTCAGTTCCAGTTCTGAATCCCTCAGGTTTCAGTTCCAGCTCTGAGTCCCTCCGGCTCCGGTTTCAGTTCCAGTTCTGAATCCCTCCAGCTCCGTGTTTCAGTTCCAGCTCTGAGTCCCTCCGGCTACCAGGTTTCAGTTCCAGTTCTGAATCCCTCCGGTTTCAGTTCCAGCTCTGAGTCCCTCCGGCTCCGGTTTCAGTTCCAGTTCTGAATCCCTCCGGTTTCAGTTCAGTTCCAGTTCTGATTCCCTCCGGCTCCGGTTTCAGTTCAGTTCTGAATCCCTCCGGTTTCAGTTCCAGCTCTGAGTCCCTCCGGCTACGGTTTCAGTTCCAGTTCTGAATCCCTCCGGTTTCAGTTCCAGCTCTGAGTCCCTCCGGCTACGGTTTCAGTTCCAGTTCTGAATCCCTCCGGTTTCAGTTCCAGCTCTGAGTCCCTCAGGCTACGGTTTCAGTTCCAGTTCTGAATCCCAAAGGTTTCAGTTCCAGTTCTGAATCCCAAACGGTTTCAGTTCCAGTTCTGAATCCCAAAGGTTTCAGTTCCAGTTCTGAATCCCTAGGTTTCAGTTCCAGTTCTGAATCCCAAAGGTTTCAGTTCCAGCTCTGAGTCCCTCCGGCTACGGTTTCAGTTCCAGTTCTGAATCCCTCCGGTTTCAGTTCCAGCTCTGAGTCCCTCCGGCTCCGGTTTCAGTTCCAGTTCTGAATCCCTCCGGTTTCAGTTCCAGCTCTGAGTCCCTCCGGCTACGGTTTCAGTTCCAGTTCTGAATCCCTCCGGTTTCAGTTCCAGCTCTGAGTCCCTCAGGCTACGGTTTCAGTTCCAGTTCTGAATCCCTCAGGTTTCAGTTCCAGCTCTGAGTCCCTCCGGCTACGGTTTCAGTTCAGTTCTGAATCCCTCCGGTTTCAGTTCCAGCTCTGAGTCCCTCCGGCTACGGTTTCAGTTCCAGTTCTGAATCCCTCCGGTTTCAGTTCCAGCTCTGAGTCCCTCCGGCTACGGTTTCAGTTCCAGTTCTGAATCCCTCCGGTTTCAGTTCCAGCTCTGAGTCCCTCCGGCTACGGTTTCAGTTCCAGTTCTGAATCCCTCCGGTTTCAGTTCCAGTCTCAGAAGCTCGGGTTCCAGCTCTGTTTCAGTTCCCTCTCCGGTTTCTTACGGTTTCAGTTCCAGTTCTGAATCCCTCCGGTTTCAGTTCCAGCTCTGAGTCCCTCCGGCTACGGTTTCAGTTCCAGTTCTGAATCCCTCCGGTTTCAGTTCAGTCCAGTTCTGAAGTTCCAGCTCTGAGTCCCTCCCTACGGTTTCAGTTCCAGTTCTGAATCCCTCCGGTTTCAGTTCCAGCTCTGAGTCCCTCCGGCTACGGTTTCAGTTCTGAATCCCTCCGGTTTCAGTTCCAGCTCTGAATCCCTCCGGTTTCAGTTCCAGTTCTGAGTCCCTCCGGCTCCGGTTTCAGTTCCAGCTCTGTAAAATAACAGGTTTCAAAGTCGTAGCTGAAGTTGGGTACTCTAAAATGACTGAGTTGAAACAGGAAAAAGATTACCAACTCCGCAGTAATCATCAAAACTTGATTTATCTTACTATGCCCAACAAAAAAGTTGAAACAAAATGCATTCTTAAGGAATTCTCTCTCTCTCACTCTCTCTTTCTCTGATCTCCTCTCTCTCTCTCATCTCCTCTCTCACTTCTAACTTTCTCTAATCTCCTCTCTCCCTCCCTCCCTCTCTATCTCCTCTCTCTCTCTCTCTCTCTCTCTCTCTCTCTCTCTCTCTCTCTCTCTCTCTCTCTCTCTCTCTCTTCTCTCTTCTCTCTTCTCTATATATATATATTATATATATATATATATTATATATATATATATATATAATATATATATATATATATATATATATATATATATATATATATATATATATATATATATATATATATATATATATATATATACGGCACAACTGCTTTTTACCTTCTTCTAAAGCTGAACTCTTTGCTCAAACTTTTGCCTCTAATTCAACCTTAGACGATTCCGGAGCTATTCCTCCTCCTTCAACCCCCTCTAACTCAATTATGCCTAAAATTAGAATTTCTTCTAAAGATGTCATTTCTGCTCTCTCTGAGCTTAATACTAAGAAGGCGTACGGTCCTGATGGTATTCCTCCTGTGGTTCTCAAAACTTGTGCTTCCGAGCTTGCACCCTGCCTCGGTAAACTATTTCGTCTTTGTCTTCTACTTCAACCTTCCCTTCTTGCTGGAAACGTGCGCTCATTCAACCTGTGCCGAAGAAGGGGGACCCCTCTCAACCCTCCAACTACCGTCCTATTTCTTTGACCTCCGTTCTCTCTAAAGTTTTCGAATCTATCCTTAACAGGAAGATTTGGAAAGCATCTCAATTCTTCTAATCTTATCTCTGATCGCCAGTATGGCTTTCGTAAGAAACGCTCTACTGGTGATCTTCTTTCCCTTCTCTCTGACTCTTGGTCCTCCGCTCTTCGGCATTTCGGTGAATCTTTTGCTGTCGCGCTGGACATATCGAAAGCCTTTCGATAGAGTCTGGCACAAAGCTTTGATTTCTAAACTTCCCTCTTTCGGTATCTATCCTTCTCTCTGTGATCTTCTCGCTAATTTCCTTTCCGGTCGTTCTATAGCAGCTGTTGTAGACGGCCACCGTTCATCCTTTAAATCTATTAATAGTGGTGTTCCTCAGGGTTCTGTCCTATCACCAACACTTTTTCTACTTTTCATTAATGACCTTCTCTCTATCACCTCATCTCCTATCCACTCCTATGCTGATGACTCCACCCTTCATTATTCCTTTCCATTTTGAAAAACGTCCCACCCAACAGCAGTTGATAGACTCGAGAAGGGTAGCCTTGGAACAACTAACCTCTGATCTTTCCCGTATTTCAAATTGGGGCAGAGAAAACATGGTTGTTTTCAATGCCTCAAAAACTCAAGTTCCTCCATCTCTCCACTCGACACAATCTTCCACACAACTATGATATCTTCTTCGAAAACACACAACTCAAGCCTTCATCTGTCCTTAATATTCTTGGTGTTTCTTTTTCTCGTGATCTTTCTTGGAAAGATCACATTACTTCTCTTTCTAAACAAGCTTCTAAGAGGTTGGGTGTTCTGAGGCGCCTTCAGAATTACTTCACGCCACCCCAGTTGCTTGCTCTGTATAGGGGTGTTGTTCGTCCCTGTATGGAGTATGCTTCGCACATCTGGGGTGGTTCCACACATACAGCTCTCCTAGAGAAGGTGGAGTCTAGGGCATTTCGTCTCATCAACTCTCCTGCTCTTACTAACTCTCTTCAATCTCTTTCTGCCCGTCGAATTGTTGCGTCACTCTCTCTTTACTATCGCTATTACAACGGACACTGCTCTTCTGAACTCTCTCGTTGCATACCTCCTCCATTGAGAAGAGCTCGTGCGACACGCCTTTCTACACAGTTCTCATCCTTTCTCTGTCCAACTCTCCGACCCCAGACTTAACCGCTATGCTCAGTCTTACATATACTCTACTGGTAAAGTCTGGAACACACTCCCTTCATCTGTTTTCCCAACTTCCTTTGACTTGCATACTTTCAAACGCCGTGTGTCTGGACACGTCGGCCACCATCGACCATGATTATAGATCTTTCCCAACTCCGGTGGAATTTGGTAGGCCTCTGGCCTTTGCCCACCAGAGGAGACATAAAAAAAAAAAAAAAAAAAAAAAAAAAAAAAAATATATATATATATATATATATAATATATATATATATAATATATATATATATATATATATATATATATATATATATATATATATATATATATATATATATATATATATATATATATATATATATATATATATATATATATATATATATATATATATATATATATATATATATATATATATATAATTTCCAGGATGACGTTCAAACTTTTATGTGTCTTGGCAATCATAGTAGCAAGTGCAAGTGCCCATGATTGGGGCATGGGAAGCTGCCCTAGTGTGGCACCAATGTCAAACTTATCTATAGAAAAAGTATATATATATATATATATATATATATATATATATATATATATATATATATATATATATATATATATATATATATATATATATATATATATATATATATATATATATATATATATATATATATATATATATATATATATATATATATATATATATATATATATATATATATATATATATATATATATATATATATATATATATATATATATATATATATATATATATATATATATATATATATATATATATAATATATATATATATATATATATATATATATATATATATATATATATATATATATATAAAAGTACTTTCCCTCATTTTTCCTAAGTGTCATCTTGTGGTAAATATTTTCTGCTTAAAAGAGGATTCTTTAAAAAGTTTGACCAAGATCTCATCTATCCCAGACCTAACCTGACCTTCTCCTAACCTAATTCGAACCTAATCAACAGGTTTTCGCCTTATCAACTTTTCGCTCTCACTAATTATCTCTGTCTCTAATCTCTTTCTTTTTTACGTCGAATTGTCACACTATTCTTCTTATGCAATTCCATAGACAATTTTTTACTCGAAATCTTTCACCAGGCAGACCACCATAGTCTATGATACCTCATCGGGCATTCCACCACAGTTTATACCTCCTTGTTGGAAATAAACTCATTCGACTCGTCTGTCTCAGCAGTCTCATTCTTTCATTGTTCAACTCTTTGACCCTATACTAAATTGCTACCCTCATTCTGGCATATTCCCTACTGGTTTAAAGTCTGGAACACACTTCCTCTTTCTATTTTCCCCTCATATTCTGACTTAATCATTTTCGAAAACTGCGTATTGGTTCATATCGGCACTTGATTATTTAATTAATCCACTCTGGTCGATTTCATGTAAGCTCTGACCTTTCCACCAAACCACCAGAAGAGAAAGAGAAAAAAAAATCTTTAAAAGGCATGATAATGTGGTTACCCACTTTTAAACAATTTGAAAAAAATTTATCATGTTGTCTATTCTAATTTTATCTTATGTGAAAATTAAGTTTGTTTTGAGAAATTTCGTGATTCAAACAAACACACGCACAAACAAACACACACACGGATATAAACACTATTGTAAGGAAATAAAATTGCATATTTTGTTTATATACATTAAGGTGCGTGTTCAATTTACAGTGTCCCTAATAATTTGAATCATGTTATCACATAATACTAATAAATGATGTTGAATTTTTAGGGGCACCCTGTATTACGTTTTCTTTAAACAAAAATAAAAGTTATAGGCTACAAAATGGTGTCTAATCATTTATTTTCACAACGAATAATGTTTATTAATATTTACAGTATATCAATATAATTGATTGACTTATGTGCTTGAGAGCGCCAGTTCGATCCCACTTGGGGATCCTAGGTATATACTACTTAGAAAAGTTCCTCTCCTAGAATAGGGCAATGCCCGTGAGATGTGAACTTTA
The DNA here is from genome assembly GCA_009176605.1 of Armadillidium nasatum. NCBI lineage: Eukaryota > Metazoa > Arthropoda > Malacostraca > Isopoda > Armadillidiidae > Armadillidium > Armadillidium nasatum. Next base: position 124,274 of record SEYY01000470.1, on the reverse strand, counting down.
TTATAAAAAAATAAATAAATAAATTATAAAGTTGCTTATCTTAAATTAGATTCATATATTAATATCTCAAGGGCATTGCCCCAAACAAAGAATCGATCCTGGAACTTTTCAACACGTGTAGTAGTAAGGATGGCGCTTTTATGGGTGCCAGAGTCGCTAAATCTGACGATGATCTAAATGATTGGAATTTTTAATCTGGATATTTCATATCATTGTTTTCTTCTGAATTTCATCCATTTTTTTTCAGATAATTAGAACAAAATTTGTTTTTAAAAGGTAAAATCTGATTACATTTACCCTCCATTTCATGGAGTTATAGGTTTTAGTATATTTGACCTTCGAGTATCAACATAATTGTAACTAAATACGATGTGTGTGGGATTTACTGTTTAATTTCAAATATTTCTTATAATTATTTTGAAACTAAATTTTTTTTATGTACCCTTAACTGATAAAGGGAACAAAACATTTTATCTCAATCGCAAGCAATCAAAACCCAGTCCTAGAAAACCGTCATTGGCTCGAGAGAAGCAAACTTCTTTCTCGAATGCCCGCAACACCTTTTTATTTTGTTTCTGAGAGCGGACTTCACCAACTAGGGCATATGCCGTCCCTCCAGGCAGACAAAATACTGCCCTTCAGGCCTCCACCAGTTTAGAGCGAACGATCCGTCCGCTCCAAGAGCTGGTGAAGCTCTCGCTCGCAACACCTTTTTATTTATGTGTATTGAGAATATTATTTTTATTTTACAGTTTTTGGGTTTGTGGTACGTCATTGAACAGTTTGATACATCATCCACTTGCCTCACCTTGAATTTTCAAAGAACTTCAGAAACCTCTCTTTCGATAACGAAGAATCGTCAGTTTTATATCCTTGACAGAGCTGGTCTTGATCACACCAACTCTTATTCCGGAACCCTGGATATTCCTTATGCTAATAACCAAGGACTCCTTAGAGTGAAATGGCCATTAAGTAAGAAATGTTTGTGTATTCAATAAAATCTTCATAGGGTATGCACCAAAAATGTTAATTGGATGTAGTATAAACGATTAGCAGGATAAAATATAGACGTTTTACCTACTCACTTCTCCTACTGGAACCAATTAATATTTTTAGTGACTCAGAAGATTTCAAATACCATTTTTAATAGGTTTTCTTTTTCATTACTTTATGGGCATGTTTTAACGATTTTAATTAAAAAAGATATTCAGTATATTATACATAGTTATAATTTATTCAATCAGAAATATACTGCTATAGGAATTTTGTTGTCTTTATAAATTTATAATGATTTTACGGTGGACCAGCATAAGACTGTTGTATTTTTTTAAATAATTGTTTAGTTAATCACATCTAAATTGTTTAATAATGAATGGGAAAATGTCTGGATTCTATATTTGACGAAGGAAGAAGAGAAGGTTAAGCTTTTTAGGCGGTCAAAAGGAGTAATAAAACCTCTTAATTTTTTTTTTTATATTATACCCATTTTCAACTGATTTTAGACTTGACTTGACCACATTTTAAAAGTGTCATTATAATTCGACAGATGCTGCAGGAAAAGGGGATTACATTATATTTGACACAGATTACGAAAAATACGCTGGAGTTTATGACTGCCAACAAATCGCCTTCTTCCTCTACAGACAGAGTGCGGCTATTTTGTCAAGAACACCTCATTTGGACCCAATGTATACTGATAGAGTAAGTTTTGAACTTTGAGTTTATAATATTTAGTTTCATTACGGTTTGTTTATAAAACTATAAGAAAATCATAGAAGAAGAAGCCACATGGGCCTCTAAAAATTTTATTCCCCCCCCCCCTCCGAACAATTTACCCACATGTGCCTCTAAAAATTTTATTCCCCCCCCCCTCCGACTCTCTATCCCACCCTATGGGTTACACCCCCTAAATACATCCTACCCCTATCAGAGAGAACAAGAAGCCATATGGGCCTCTAAAAATTTTATTCCCCCCACCTTCCGACTCTCGACTCTCTATCCCACCCTATGGGTCATCCCCCCCCTAAGCACATCCTACCCCGTTTCTACGACTAAGTTTCTTTTTCATTTCAAAAGGTAAAACGTCGTCTAGAATCTTTCAAGGTTGACACTGAAGAATTCAATGTAATTGATCATAATATTACGTGTAAAGGGAAAGACCAGACGGACTTGAACATAAATGTTGACAAAGATACTTTCAAAAATATTTTCTCAAGCACAGCTGATACCCTTAAAGATGCCGCAAATAAGGTAAGAGGTATTTCGAATGTGAAAAACCTAGACACTATATATGTTTTTTTATATTTTTAATACTAGGGAAGGTACTTAACTTTTAATACGTTTATTAAAAGATTAAAGTTGTGTTGGTAGAGGGGAAGGGTCGACATGTTATGTTGCCTACGGGAACCCAAAATAGTAATAATGAAGATTGTAGGAATAAATATATTATTATTATCAGTACATTACCTTAGACTATCTCTTCACTCGTAAAAAATCATGAAACGTCCTCTGAAAATTATATTTACATTGTGGGTAGTATAATATTTTTACTTACATAAAGGGGTCTACATAGATCCCTGGGGCATGAATCAGACCAGAACTTACTAAGCATTTTAGGTATGAAAACATATTAGGTACTTAGTATTATTTGGGGCAAATTATTAATTTTTTTAACATTTTTTTAAGAGGTTTTGGCCCTAAGGGTAGAAATAGATCCTTAAAACTTCTCAAGGGTTGGGAAGATGAGATTTGGGAAGGGGTAACAACATATCACACTTTAACCACAATTAAATATTAATAATCCTATTTCCCACAGTTCGCAGGAGGAGTTCAGGACATTGCACACACAGTTGTTGACGGAAGTGAAGACTTTCACCACTAACGAAGCAGTTAAAGAGCCTGCAGAAGGTGTAAATAAGCCTTCTCCTCATCTCAATGATGTTGAAATTTTAGAGAAGTAAATATTAAAGCAATAAAAAAAGGACTCCCAAGAATATGGAGATGGTTAGAACTTGTATGTACCTACAGGAATGACGTCATATCCAGTAGGATGCACAACTCCGCCCGAATTCTGATTGGCATTTTACCCTGGGATGCAAATTAACTAGTAGTTATTTTTATACATATATATTATATATATATATTATTTTTACTAATATTTTCCAAAGAAATTATAAACTAAGTTATTTATTAAGGTTACAATACTCCTTATAAATTTTATATACAATATATATTTATTAAATATTATTTTTAAGTGTTTTTTTCTCAATGCTCAGTAAATTATTAATTACTCATCATTAATTAAGTGTATTTTCCTTGTTTATGCGAAGGAACCATTTTGATCATACGAAACAAACAATTTTTTTAATCTTTTTCATACATATGTTTCTCAATTAAGTTTGTTTATAAATTCAAATTTTTTTTTAATGGTGATGCCGGTACCAATACTGACGATTAGTAGTAGTAGTAATAATAATAATAGTAGTAATCAATTTTAGTGTCGCACGACTATAATTTTTTCTTTTTTAATTCGTCTCTATCCAAAACATAAACGAAATTAGTTAGGAAAGGAAAATAAGTGATTTGTAGTTGGAACTATAGTTGAAATAATTGAGAGGAAGAAATGTAGACGAACAAAATCGACCAAATATTTCAAAAACATTCCCAGTAAATGTCGCATAGTTTCCATAATAGGCTAGTCTTGATCTTCAGACCAAAAAAAGTTTCGACATATGTAGTCAAAAGAAACTAGAAAGTAAGGTAATCATTTTCTTTTAATAGTAGTAGTAGTGTAAAGAAGAATTTTCCTATGAGAAATTTCACAATTCTAGAATTAACTACAGATTATGAAGCATGTCGGAAAACTAGACGATTATCATATCAAGATGCAAAGTAATAGAATCGTATATTACATAAAAGAAAATAAAGTCGAACCATCGACAAAGTAATAAATTAACGATATAAGGATCGCTTTACATGCTTGAGGAAGGAGGTTCGAATACGCTTGCAAATCCTAGGAAAAATCTACCTAGATGAAGTAGAAAAACGAGAAACACCAACAGCGATAAAAAAAAATATTTCATCGCAATTTCCCAAGGAATCAATTTGCGTTTTTAAGGACCGAAAAATTGAATTTCTAATAGAAATCCAATAAAAAAAACTTCTACTAACCAGAAAAAAACTGAAGAAAAATGCTTGTTGGGTACATTACCCATACCAAGTGAAAAATAAACTCCATTTTTCATTGAGAATTTTTAAATTTTGTAAGGGTCTTGCAACGACTCGATAAAATTCTTATCACTCTTTTAGGTGGGGTGGGGGGGGCGGGGGATACGAGCAAAACATGCACAAGTGACCAACCGGCAGATCAAGAGGATATAAATAGCAGATTATCGTGTTCTACTTAATTAAGTTTGCCTCAAACTGCAAAACATGATCAGAAGAAAACTTAGGCAATTAAAATTATTAAAATTTATTATAATTTTATTCATAAAAAATTTAAACACCAATTACACTGAGACCAAAAAATAATGATAATAATAATAATATTTCCCACCTATTTGCAAATATTGATCGATTCGAAAGGAAATTTACTATTAAATACTTCGGCAGGAAGAAAAGAGGACTGGCAAGAAGCCGTTGTTGATAGTCTCAATTTAAAGAAATCCCAGGAGGCGTTCTCAATTTTTTACGAGTCAGACAGAAACATTAACACTACTCTCAACATTATTCTCCCAAACCTTAATATACATACCATTTATTGCACTAACACTACACACGAACCTACCCACCTGACCTGATTCCTCTTGAACTCTAACCTGCACGTGGAAAATATACAAACATTATAAAAATTTACATTCATGCTCCCTTTACTCAAATTTCTTAATACGTGAATTTTAAATTTGACATTTCCATTATGTTCACCATCTTAAGTAATTATTTTAATGTAACTAATACTACAAACAGCTTATCAAAAGCAAGAGATATTATTAAAGTTTATCAGTAATAGTAATAGTAGTTATTAATAACGTAAAGTATGGTTTGATATTCTGAACAAAAACCCTGATACACATTTATAACCAACGATTTAAAAAAAAAGGTTATTTGCTAAATATAAATAGTGAAATATTTCATAAAATAACATCAGAGTCAAACCATTATTTTTACCATTTTACCAAAACAATTGCTTTAAGTTCAAAAAATTTCCCGTTGAAAAGTACCTTTTTAAAAAGGGGGTAGTGTCACCCCCCCGGATAGGATTTGGGTTCCTCTACGGTTTTTGGATAACAATAACCCAGGTATTTAAAAAACCAATGAAATGTGCATCGGCAAAACGTCACAAATAAAAAACCAAACCGAGAAACCCAACCTACATATACCCCCCTCCCCCCCCACCTTACAAGGTGACTTGATTTAAAAAAACTTATGCAAATATTGAAGTTATTATACCAATACTTTTTTTTAATTAATTAATGTCAATATCAATCTAAAATATAATTATGGCAGGATTTTTTCACCAACTTAAATAATACACGAATCGTGTACATAATAATATGCGAGCATATCATGTCTGTTTTATATATATGAACGGTAATGTACATTATATTGGGTTTTAAAAAAAATACATAAGTTTAAAAATGTAAATAATAATAATATATCAATTAATAATAATAAATATGCTAATTAATAATAATAATAATAATTAACAACACATATAAATGAAGTAAAAAAACAAACCTAAATACAAATAAAAAAAAAATGCCAATCTTTATTATTATTATTAATAATACAACTACTACTACTAAGTCTAATATTACTCATATTTTTAGTTACTAAAACATCAAAGAAAATTAGTTAGTTGGAGTGTATGTTGAGTTGACGTTGAACAAAATCCGATTTGCCTTCACAGCCAAGTCATATTTTGCTTTTTTAACAGTACCACCTGCAACAATAAATAATAAATAATAATAATAATAATAAATAATTTAATGTAGAACTGTACAATCAGCAAAACTAAAGCAAGCGACTATACAGTGCTATAAGCAAATGGAAGTCTTTAAACTAAATAGAAGGCGTGGCAATAGCCTCCATCTTATTAATGATTATTCCCTTCATGAAGAAAATAAATAAATAAATGAACACTTTTTGTCACTTCTTAAAATGAAGAGAATCGGATAATACTCGAGTTCAGATGATTCTAATCAGATAATACTCGAGTTAAGACGATTCTAATCAGATAATACTCGAGTTTCAAGGTTTTAACTGGGAATGTTAAGTATTTGGCTTTGCAATCAATCGACAATATTATGATCAATCGTTAAGGGATCTGTACAAACACCGTACAAACAGCAAATTGGGACGGATGAAGAGTCCTCCCTCAAGTCCCGATGTGTAAATGGGTCAGAACCAGCACCACCTGACTGCATAATCCTTACAAATTCAATTAACTACTTTGAGTACAAGTCCACTATCTGGTTTAAAGATTCTGTGGAATTCAACAAATATATTTGCTTAGCATATTTTACAATTTTAATAGGAATTTAGTTGTCACTCATTTTCAGGTCTAGAGAGTAATATCATTATACCTACTCTTAAGATAAAGGAAAAATTCATACAATTATAATTTGGAGAAATACCAATAAAATTGAGATGCTCAAAATTAGTTCTCATTTATATAGATATCTTGAGTCAAATATGTTGCATAAAATCAATTAGATACATTGTTTAATTTATGGATTTCAAAATAAATATTTTAAGAAAACAAAAAAGCCCAATAAAAATCACTGGGCGGAATTTTTTGTAAACCCTGAAGTCCAGTGGGTGAAGATTTTGCAAAACCACAATCCTCAACATGGAATCATGTGCTTTTTCAAGGTCAAAGAAAATGCTGTAATCATTTTATAAGAGGCCAACGTTTCACGTACGGATAAAAGGATCCTATGTAGAATGACGTTAACAAAAACTAATAGGTCAAAAAAGGTTTTCCAAAGGAAAAAAAAACAGATGGGATGCTACGATTCCCTCCATGAACATCCTTTCATTGTAGGTTAGGGAGATGGGTAGGTGGTTGTTTCTAGAAGTTGGGACCTACCCCCAGGTTTTAGAATGGGAACGAAATACAAAGCCTACCAGACATGTAGGAAAATATCTTTCCATCATGACTGTTTTATCGTAGAAAGATACCTTCCATCCAGAATCTGTTAAAGAAGCTGAGGAAGACCACCAAGGCTGTTTGATGAACATGCCTCCTGCAAATTAGGATGTCTTTTGTAATCTAAAATATTCTATATTAAGTATTTGTCAACAGATATAATGATAGAACTAAAAGTCAGAAAAAGGGGCTATAAAATTTTTTATATTTAAACAGCTAGTTCTGCATAATATGTTTAGCTCTATCAACTGAAGCTACAAGGTGAATATTCTTGTTTATTTTCAAATAATACATTAAACTGAAAACACTTTCCCTATTACATAAGCCCGGATTGTAAAATATATTATTAGATAATTTAATACTGGTTCAAATTCTAAGACAGACTATTTTGAATTTCAGATTCCAATTCTTGGAAATCATTCCCGATTCTAGCTGAACATAAAACATTCAAACCCCTACTCCAATAAACATTCCAGTTCAAAGGCTTATAACCTCATTCAGATTCACCAAACTTTACAGATTCAAAAACTGCATGCAACTATGATTTAAGTTATGGGAACTTAATATATTGTACCTTTCAGCAACAATCTAGGAATAAGAATAAATCATGAGAGAGAAGAATTATTAGTTTATAAGTAGTACGAACCCACAACTAAAAAGTAAACATTCAAAATATTATCTTTGGGTACAAACTTCTTATTTCAAACTATAATCCAGGAAAGAGAAACCAAGCGAGGAATTACTTGTTTTCAAGTATAGACAGACCAATGTCTACACCCACTACAATCAGAAAGTAAATTTTCGAAATCTTTCACTCATCCACCCTAAAGCATTCAAAAATGTTAGCAACCTTCCTGTAACAAACTACTAAAAGTATGTTAAAAACTCGAACATATCTTTGACTTACCGATTCCCTGGAACACCTGCCCGTCAATTGTGCATTTCAATGTGAACTCCTGATGATCTCCCTTCATGTTGCAGAACTGTTCATACACCAATGACGGTCTCATCTGATGGAGTAGCATAACAGGATGAATGCTACCCGCATTTTCGGGGACAGTTTTTGCTGGAGCAGGCATCTTCTTCGGACCATCTTCCTGCGAAGCCGCGGACTGAAATGTTTTTAGAAAAAAAAGGTTAATTATCACCATAACAACTCTTGGAATTTGGAGAAGGAAGAGATTGGAGGGTTTAATAAACAAATCTGCATCAATTAAGAATGGGTGTGACCCCCCCAAATTATGAGGAATAAAAACTATCAATTTGAAATACATAAAAGGTAAAAAATCATTGTATTGAGTTAAAGGCAACTCCAGGGGTTGAAGGGAGGGTTTATTCATGTTATAAGCTCAATATTTATAGTTCTTTTAAAAAAATTAATATAACCATCACCTTTTTCTCTCCTAAAACTGTGGACATTAGAGTGGCCTGTGCATCTTGCTGTCCACCAGGGGTAGTCAATTTTACATCTACTTCACCCAAACTTTTGCTCAGCATTGTTTGAAGAGCTGCCATAATAATAATAATAATAATAATAATAATAATAATAATAATAATAATAGTAGTAATAATAATAATAATAAAAAATAAAAAAAAAAAAAAAAAATAAAAAATAAAAAAAAATAATATATATATATATATATATATATATATATATATATATATATATATATATATATATATATATATATATATATATATATATATATATATATATATATATATATATATATATATATATATATATACTCGCGAGCAAAGAAAGGAACGCAAATAATCGTATTTTAAATAAAGTTAACCCAAGATTTATAAATGAAAGTATGAAAGTTAAAATCTTATGAGTTGAAATATTAAAAGTATTAATATATATATATATATATATATATATATATATATATATATATATATATATATATATATATATATATATATATATATATATATATATATATATATATATATATGTACTTTTTTTTTTTGAGAGCGAACCTAACCAACGATGGGGATACGCCATCCTTCCAGGCACACAAAATACTGCCCTTCAGCCCATCCATGATGCTCTCTCATTTAGGAAGATTAATTTAATAACATCATCAATTCTATTTACTCATAATTAAGTTTGCTACTATTCATATTACTGTTAAGATTATAAATTATATAAGAACTATCAACATCTGCAGTCAATCAGCTTAGCATGTGAACTGTAAACTTGTCAACCCAATAAAAGAAGAAATTCTAAACAAATTCCACTACGCTGATCAAATTGTTGCCCTTCTTTGTACTGGATTTAGTCAAGATGTTACGACCAGACAGTGTAATTTTAGGTGGTTCATGATTACCAAAAGTTGGGCAATGATAGGACAAGATGACTACTTAATCAGAGTGTGGCCTTTTGAGTAAACACCACTTAACTGGTGTGCAACCGCAAGAGCAGCACCGTTAAGTATGCAGGGTGATTAGTGAGTGGACACAGGGATGCAAAGACAGAGAGAGGAACGTGATACCCACATTAACCAGCAAACAAGACATAACTGACTCCAGTGCAAGGATAATCACAGCTTTCTGTTTTGCACGTTGAATTATATGTTGGAACAATGGTGGACCATTTTGTTCAAATATGATATAAGGTCTTCATGACAATGAGACACAGATCAGTTTCAACAGTGTTGCATATTAAAAGCAACGAGAGTCAGCTACTGAGTAGATTTCTGCGTGGTCTGAACTGACATTTTATTAGAAGGCAAAACCAACCTTTCTTTCAATGTCCATTCAAATGATGAACCTCACAGAAGGAGTCAAGAGTCCACCAGTCAGATTCTTAAGGACCATGTCTTGACAGAAGACTTTTGTCAATGAAGGATAATGACAGAAAAAACATATGCAAACCGTATATCAGTACCTTGAACAAGTTGACGTCTTGTCATGTAGTGTGACAGGATACAATCCTGACATGAACCCCATCTGACATATATGGGACAAGAAGGGTTTGGGTGAGAATTCCTGCTCCTGAGTCACTATGGAACGTTAATTAAGAAAGCGATCGAAGGAGAGTGAGAGAATATTCCACAAGAATATTTTTGTTACAATAATCAGGTTTATGACATAAGACAATTAGATGAAACAAGGAACTATCAAAACTGTCACAGTTTTTTGAAAAAAAAAGGTGAAATTTCCATTTGCTATTTTACACAAAATTCAACATCTCACAGGAAAATTTTTTAGGTAAGTTATACCTAGGATTCACAAACAGAATCAAACAAGCATCCTCAATCATTTTGCCATTATGTGTCACAACATACTATGAATTGGTTCAACCACGATTTCAATTTTATTCAAGTAAATCAACTTAATCACACTATTTTACACGTAAAAATGCAGTTTAAAAATCAAAAAAAAAAACTAACAACTACTATAAGCTAACACGCAAAATTCCGAATATATGCGCCAAAGGATTGTCAAAACTGAATATGGCCTTTAATTAAAAGTGAATTGAAAAGGGCTCTGCCCGTGAGTGGTGGCGTTTTGTATAAAAAAAAAAAAAAAAAAAAAAAAAAAAAAAAAAAAAAAAAAAAAAAGAATTCAATCATACTATAACTTAATCTATAAATTGATCCAACTTTTCCTTAAAGGTTCATGAGTTACTATGAACAATATTTTGTGGTAAACCATTCCAGAAATTTAAACAATCTGTTACTAAAAAAAAAATACTCTCACACATCCAGATGACAAAGCCATCTCTATCGCTTTGTCCTAACCCACAGTAAGCCTACTACGTTCTAATGAAAAGAACTAATTCACATTTACCTATGAGAAATTGCATGGAAGCAGTTATCAGGGTACGGGAAGTAACGCACACTATTAATTAATAATAAATTTTCTATCACCTAATCTTTGTAGAAATCCAAATTTATTTGGTTCCTCTTTTACGTTAGTTTTCTCACATTCCATTGCTACCCTTTAAAACTGTCGAAATGGTAACTGTAAACCCATTTAAATGGCGAATAAATTACCTTCTAAACTACATTTTTTAAACGTAATGTAGTAAATAAAAAAAAGTTAAGTCAGTTATTCAATGCAAATTTTAAGTGTGATCCTTTTGCTCGTATATATATATATATATATATATATATATATATATATATATATATATATATATATATATATATATATATATATATATATATATATATATATATATATATATATATATATATATATATATATATATATATATATATATATATATATATATATATATAACGTCGGGTTGATACTTATTGGAGTTGTAGTCATTGAAACAAATAATACCTCACCATGATACTCACTCTGCGCGCAAATAGGATCAGGCACCATAGGAGCCCCGAAAGATGCGGCAGGCGCCGAAGAAGAATTCATTCCAATTCTCCCTTCTTTCCACTCATTGAAAAGCTTGAACATAGCGAAGCTAGCCAAGACGCCCCAGGGAGTTTTATCTTCTTCTTCAACGGGAGGAGGTGGCTTCACAAAGCTCACAAGAGCAGCCTCAGCAGCGGCCTGCTTCGCACTCAACTTGGAGGAGCCAAAGCCTTTGTATTTTTGTCCATTTACCTAAATAATAATAAAGAAAAAAATTGAACATTAAGAAATATCTATTATTGATGACGTAAGTGAGAATTATTCACTTAAACAATTAAGGTACAAATATTTAAACAAAGAACTTGTCAATGACAATTAGGTTAGGTCAGAGAAATGTTACCTAATGATATTATAGGCAAAAATTTCTTAATACAACTATTACAAACTACAAACATGATCGTTTCTAAGCATAAAAGGTGGGAATAATGATTATACTTTTACAAATTCATCTCTTTCAGCTAATCAACTAATTATATCACAATGTAAAATTTCAATTCATATAGTAGCAAAATATATATATATAATATATATATATATATATATATATATATATATATATATATATATATATATATATATATATATATATATATATATATATATATATATATATATATATATATATAATAATAACCAAACAAAATAATCCCCTCAAATTTGACTTGCTCTTACCTCGATTGTCATGCAGATGGGAGCTCCAAGCGTTACAGTACCTTCTTGGTCAAATTTGAGAGGCTGCCCCTGCATAAGTTCATTCAAGCACATAAGAGCATTCTTGGGCTGCACATATTTTTTCAAGCGAAGGTGCTTCTCGGCAGGAGTCCTCTTTCTTTTCTTAATTCCTCCAGCGACGGTCCCAGGCCCTTTTAATTAAAAAATAAACCTCGCACTTGCTTTCAAGACTGGGTTTAGTTATATTATGATGGGGAGGTTTGCGATGACCCTAAACCAATTTTTTTAATAGTGACTCCAATTTAAAAGAAGATTGGTAGTGGAGAAATTGGCTAGGGATCAAAGTCCTCCCCCACAGAATATAAATGAGGGGTAAGTCGTCACGTGACCAACAAGTGAGAAGTCCCTTTTTTAATTAAATCAGAACAAAACTCCTTTTTTTCACATGTTAAAAATAAGCACTTTACGACCACACTCAAACCATCCACCAAAGTTTCAAGAAAGGATTTTTTACAGGACTGAAAAGGAAGTAGGAAAAAGGAGTCAATCCTATAAGGAAAGCTTGAAGTGGAAGAGATAAAGTAGGGTATATATATATATATATATATATATATATATATATATATATATATATATATATATATATATATATATATATATATATATATATATATATATATATATATATATAATAAAAGAGAAGGAGGGGCGAGGACATTTTAAAACTGGGGCTTTAGGAACTTAAAAAAAGATTTAAAGTATTTAAAAAAAACAGAGATCCAATAAATAATTTGAAGTCATTTTACAACTTCTACAGAAACAGAAACAGAAAATTAAAAATTCAAAAATAAAAAAATAATAAAAATAAAAAATTGAAAGGAAACAGTAAGGAGTTATTTTATAGGAAAAGAAAAGAAAAAAAAAAAAAAAAAATCCAGGAGTCACAAAAGGAAACAATCTTGCAACTTTAGCAAACAGGATCAGCATGGTTGAAAAGCGCTTAGTTTTTAACATGTACACAAAAAGGACGCAATGCAAAGATGCAGAATATCTGCTGTCAAGATATATATATATATATATATATATATATATATATATATATATATATATATATATATATATATATATATATATATATATATATATATATATATATATATATATATATATATATATATATATATATATATATATATATATATATACCTACCAAAACCATTAATAATTAGTGGCATTAACTGGATAGAAATTGAATTATAAACTACATATTTATACAGTAGAGAAAATCCTAATTAATCTACTTGTCTAAAAAATAATAATAATAATAATAATAATAATAATAATAATAACAAAAGAGAAAAACTAAAAAGATAAAAAAAAAAAAAAAAAAAATCAAATATACTTAATCTCTCATCTAAAATCATAGACATCAATAATAACAAACTTATCTGTTTGTATGTATGTATGTGTTTGTGTATGTGTATAATGGTACTAAGAATGCTTAATAGGATATTAAATTCAAGTATCTTTGGTTCACCTCTTTCAGAAACTTGTATGTTCTTTAAATGGTTTACAATTTCCCATGGTTTATTAAAAACTATCTTCCTAATGACACAATTCACAAAATAATAAAAACTCTCCTACCTTACCACCACTTTTACACTTCATTCTTTTTTTTATTAAAGCCAAAAGGGTTGATCAATCACAGAACTTTTTCCAAACTGCGCTACAACTTTTTCAAGTTCAAAAAAAACAGTGAATTCTATACTGCACAGTAAACTTTATTATTTTTAAGTTAAGGACAACCAAACTATGCACCACACATCATACCAGTGCATTGACTAACTCTACTGTGCGCTCTCTAATGAGTTGCTTTAATTATCTTCCCCTCTTTTTGCTTCAATGTCCTCTCTGCAATCCTTTGAATGATTCATTTCGTACTCGCCCCCCCTCCCCCATCTCTCCTCATTCTTTTTAATATAAATTCTTTCTCAGCAAAACTTTCCAAAGGGATAATTTCTTTCATAAATAAGATTAGTTTTCACGAAACCAACCAAAATAAAATTTCCCCATTTTTATAAATGCTCACCTAAGAGTAATTCTAACTGCTACAAACCTCACACTCTTGTTTATCCTCTCTAATGTATTTATTTCTGATCTGCAGTAACACTTCCAAAAAAAATTTAAATTTTTTTGTAAATCCATTTCTTTTCTAAGAATTTGGAAAGTGAACTTTAAGTAACAAGGGTAGTTCAGTAATTCCTTATAAAGCATCCTTTACCTTTCACAAACAAGATATACACACGTTCCAATTTCCTCAAAAGTACAGTCGTCAACAGAAGTTCGTTCCTATTAAGCTGGAAATAAATATTTATATAAAATGGGGATCATTTCAGGTTCAGCCAATCACAGTTCAATTAAGCCCCGCTCAATGTTTTTATTTTCTTTTTATTCAAAATAGAGCTTTTATGAAATGATTTCCATTTTATATAAATATTTATTTCCAGCCTAATAGGAACGAACTTCTGTTGACGACTGTACATACTTCCCACATTCCCATCATACAAGGACTATGCATATTCAATTTCACTCCAACAAATCTCTCTATCTTGCACCATGCAAAATCTGTATATTCATTAATTAATGTTCAAATTATTTTATTTTATCTCCTTAATTTTAATATTCCAAATCTTTACACATTTTCTTAAGAAGTTTTTTCCGTCACCTTTTATCAAATATCTCCCCCTCCCCCCTCCACCAACTTTTTTTTTAACCCTCCCATCTTGCAAAACCTCAAATCTACTCTTCGTTCAACTCGTTTAAACTTATCAAACTCTCTTTATGTTCTACTTACATACCATTTCAGAGACACTTTCTCCTAACTACTAACCATGTTGGAGTCGAGCTTTTTTCTTGGTGTCTAGGTCAGAGTCAGAGTCAGAGCTCTCAGGGTGCTGAGCTGAAAATATATAAAAGTAATACAAAGGTTTTAAATACAAAAACTGCAGGATATAAGAATGGTATAAAAGGTAAGACTTTTAAACACACATTAGAAACATTCAAAAATGTCCCTCATATATATATATATATATATATATATATATATATATATATATATATATATATATATATATATATATATATATATATATATATATATATATATATATATATATATGGGTGTGTGTGTTTGTGTGGATGGACATTCATTGTTTTCAATCATTTCTAAATTATATTTTAACTAACAAGGAGTAAAAAATGAGAAAAAAAAAATAAAAAAATAAAAAATTATAAAAATTACTTTCGTAGTATGAAAGGGAAAAAGGATCCACACAACAAATAAAAGTTACGTAAGAATTTAAATCTAAAATTAAAAAAAAAAAATAAATTATATAAGCTTTGGTAGTAAAATATTTTAAACGGTAAGAGTGAAAGTCTCTTGGTGAAGGTAGAGTCGAAGAGTCAGAAAGATGAGCTAAATAAAGTCGGAGTCACATTAATTTGTCAAATTTTTTTTTTAAATATATATATATATATTACAACACTGTCCTAATATAACTACTAAACAATCCTTTCCTATTCTGTTCTATTCTCTAAATATTAACTCTCATCATAATTGCAAAATAATAATAATAATAATAATAATAATAAACAGCTAACACAGACAAGGGGGCAAAAAAATTATAAATAAAAAAATACCTTTCCATTTTGGGGTCTTGCCTCCATTTTCCTCAATTCCTTCATTTGAATCCTGAGTAATAATAAATAAATAATGATAATGATAATGATAATAATAATAATA